>BQNB010012487.1:8074-79046 GCA_026074375.1 Tanacetum coccineum
TTGTTGTTTTCCTTGAACCAATGGAGGGGTTTAGGATCGCCAAGGTGGCTTGGTGTTTAGTGAGGTGGGGTGAGTGGAGAAAGTGACAGGTTTGGCTGGGGTGAACAGTAACCGAGAAGGGGGGAACAAGGGTGAATGAACAGTGGGTCAGGGATTTTTGGCGGGTAAAATTTGGTTTTGGGGTTATAAGGGTGAAAGTTTTGGAAAAAGGCACAAATGGCCCCTCATTTATATACATAGTATTGCAAGTAAAGTCCTTAGTGGGGTGGTAAGGTTTTGGAGTTTGGCAGGATAAGCCCTCAAGGGTTAAAGAGTTTGTACATTGATGGTCCTTGCGGGTTGATTCTTTGAGGAGTTGGCAGAAAAGGCCCTCCAAGTTCATTTTGGGCTCTACTAATTGAAAAAAAAAGTATTGGGCTTGGATTTGGTTTTGGGCCCGAGTATATATATATCAAAGGGTATTGGGCCTTTGGTCTTCATAATGTATAAATGGGTTGATCCGGCCCATTAGATGGGTTCGGGTGGGCCCATTTATCATTTCTTCGATTACGGCTTCATCTTTGACTTTGACTTTTGTCGGGGTTGACTTGGACTTTTTGGTCTTTGGCTTCGATTTGACTTTGTCTTTTCACGCTTTTCCATTCCGTGCTTGGTTTTATCGTTTTTGGATTTGTTTTTCATCCTTTTGTCGGATATCCGTTTCCTGCACAATATAAGTGAAAACATACAAATACAATGTATTTTTGGTACGTTTTGGGTCATTTAAGTCCGATTTTAATGGTGACAGGTATGTGTAATTAAACGCATACCAAAATCCCTCATACTAAGACATTGTCGTGTCCTCACGTAATGCTATGAAGTAAGCACTTAGAAAACTAAGAATCTCGATCCCCCTCGACTAATAACCTCGAAAAGTAGCTAAGTGTTCGTCGAGGGGAATTTAAAGACTCAATAGCTTTGAAAAGCCCCGTCTTTACCATTTTTAAATATATACTCTTATTCCTACACATATTTTTGTATTTTTCATTTTTCTCTTTCTATTTTTTTGTACTTTTCATATTAAGCAACTAACTAACTTATTTGACTCTCGTTATTTTATAACTTTTAGGGATCATAGAACAAGATGCATTTCGATCCGAGAATGCCCCAAAAAGGATAAATTCATCGTCCCCGACTTTTCACTTGCTCCAAACTAAGTTTAAAATGAATTCACAGTTAAATATCAGTTAAGATGCTAATACTACTCATATTTGTAACTGGCGAACTTTTCACTCCCGACAATTATTATATCTTAGGTGTATGTGCTATTTTGAATTTCAACCATGGATCAATGTTTTGCAAAATTCTATGTTTCACGTTCCACCCGAGAATAATGAGTTTGAAGGCGAGATCATCCCATGTAGCGACTTTCGTCTCGGCACATCCTAACCTTGCGGTTAAGTGACCAGGCTTTTGACACCCCACAGAGACTAGTATCGGGACTCACGGACCTTAGGTTTCAAAAACTCTTAGGTTCCCTATTTATACATAGCTTAAAAAATAGAATAGTCAAAGTTCAAAAGCATATTTAAATTTAACAAAAAGAGATCTATTATTTATTAATTCACACTTAAATATTAAACACTTATGCAATTGTAACCCTTGACCTTTTAGAAGGCTGCAACATCGGTTGTGAGCCGGCAAGATGCAGCAAACTTTTATCAGTCTCGGATTATTATTCTTACTATGGGCTTTCTTTAGAAGGCTGTAACATCGGTTGTGAGCCGGCAAGATACAGCAAACTTTTATCAGCCCACAGTTTATATTTATTATATTTTTGCATTTTTCATCATTTATATATATATATATAGGGAAAATGTCTTTTTGAAAAATTCAAGTATAAATTTGAACTAAGGCTAAAGTTTTTGCTATATACTACATAAAAATTATTGATTTAAGTTTAATCTCCAAAAGTAGCACGTATATTAATCAGGTTAAGAGCTTATGGGAGAAAAAGCGACAAATTACACACATGAGCTCTTAAGATTTCCAAATAATCCTTGTTTAGCATCCAACTCATACTTAACACTATCATTTTTTGTTCTTCGCGAATATTCACGAACGCTTAGTCTAAAAGTTAAGGAACAAGCTAGAGCTCAACACGCTCGATCGAGTCAAAATTTACTCTTATTCTACCCAGCAGGAAAGTCAAAATTGTGACAAAACACTTATTTTATTTTTGAAAATTTTTAAATTTTTTCATTTTTTTGAAATTTTGGTGGTAAAAACGGGATTACGTGAAAACAACGGCTGCAGGCACAATCAAATCGAAGATCCCCCCATACTAGAATGAAACATTATCCTCAATGTTTTACGAAGGGTTTCTAAGCAAATCCTAAGTCGTTTATGAATTATGCTTAAAGATAAACGTTAGTCGATAAGATTTGGATATTGGATTCCCAAATTGAAGCTGAGGATGTGAAGCTCTTGTGATCGAAGGACAAAAACCGCGAGCACGAGAGGCTTCAAAAATCCAGGAATTCCTGGACAATACAGCACAAAACATAAAACATGGAAAAGGAAAGAGGCAAGCCTCCTCACAACAACTAAACACTTATTCATTACTACATAACATAACTATGGATAAACTAGGATAAGCATGGGGTACCTCCCACGAAGCGCTTGTTTTAGGTCACTTAGCTTGACCCAATCCCTGAATTTAATTATCCTTAGAGAAGGTTTGGAGATCCGGGATATCCATAGCAGGGACATCCCCTCCAAAGTAGTGTTTTAGACGATGACCATTTACTTTAAAATTTGGCCCGGAGTTTTAGGATAACTCAACGGTGCCATACGGAAAGACTTAAACAATGGTGAAAGGTCCTGACCAACGGGATTTAAGCTTCCTGGAGAATATCTTAAGACGAGAGTTAAAGAGTAAAACTTGATCACCAACATTGAAAATGCGGTTTTTGATCTTTGAGTCGTGAAGTTTCTTCGTCTTCTCTTTATAAATCAAGGAATTCTCGTATGCTTGATCATGAAGCTCATTAAGTTCATTAAGTTGAAGCTTCCGGTGATCACCCGCGGTCTTAAGGTCGAAGTTAGCATGTTTCAAAGCCCAATATGCTTTATGCTCTAACTCGATAGGTAGATGGCAAGACTTTCTGTATACTAACTTGTAAGGTGTACAACCAATTGGTGTCTTAAAAGCAGTACGAAATGCCCATAAAGCGTCATCTAGCTTGTCCGAGTCGAAATCATCAATTTCAATACCCGGTGGATTTTGAGTCATCACCATCAAGAAAAATGTCAATCTCCTCCATAAGAGAGTCACTATCCTTGATCGGGGTAGGAAATTAGGAGATGGAGAGAAAGACTCGGTATGATTTTCAGAATTAAATTCTTCCGGAGGGCGGGGAGAAGAGTTATCGTATAGCAAACTTTCCAAAAACAAAATATCTCCCTCCGGATCAAGGTTGACATCATCAATTCCCGGTGGAATTGAGTGCAGAAGAGTGAGTTCACCGGCGAATCATTGGAAGAAATCGATCTTTTGAGAATCATTAATCGAAGTATCTCGATGAAGCAAAGATTCTAAAAGATCCGATTCGGCATTAAAACAAAGATATTCAATTCCCGGTGGAATTGAATTTGGTAATTTTCTAACACCTATCATCTATTTGATAAACCTTTTGTGGGAAGTGATTTCTTCATCAAGATCAAAGAGAGGATTAGAGAAAATTTTAAAATTCTCATTTGGAACGTCCTCTTCGGAAAATGACTCATCACTCGAGGTAAAATCTTCATCGATATCGAAGAGAGGGTTAGAGAAAGTAAAATCATGATTCTTTGAAGAATCATCATACGAAGGCAAATCACACTCACGGTCGGAAGAATCTTTGGACTCACTTAGGATTTGGACAAGGTTCTTGACACTAGACTTTATTAATTCATCCGATTCCATTTCTGGAATAGTGTCAAGATGCCCATCCTCCATTATGAGAGAGGAACTGTATCCTCTGTAAATAACACTTGTGTTATTCACCCCACTAATGTATTCCATCAATAATAATATCTTTCAAAGGTTATAGAACTTTCCCTCATCAATCGTATAAGGCAACGAGAATCTTCCAATATCTATCTTGCCGCTTGCTCTTCTTCAATCTCTATTCTTTCTCCTTCTTTTTTCATCAATTGACCAACCAATATCACCCCTTTCATACACAAATCACAACTTCAATAAAATCTACCAATCTACCCACAAATATCCAATAATAAATTCATAATATAAAAAATCTTTTTAACACCAATTACAACTCCACACATTAAACTTTCACAACTCAATACAAAATAATATCAACCCACAACCCAAAAATTTATTTAACAAAATAAAACAAACACATATTCCCCCTCCAAAAACACAACCACTCCAATATATTTATCTACAAAAACCCAAAATTACAACCTTCCACCAAATCCACAAACACCCATTAACTTAACCACAACAAACCCTTAACTCAAACAACCTCCACCAAATCTTCCCCTCCAAAAACACCCCCAAACCCACAAAATAATAATCACCACAAACCTCACAACCTTTCCCAAACATCTGTAATTCTTCCACCCTCCCCCCCTACGTGATCCCCCCTTTCCTCTATCCCCCTAATTCATCAAGTATCTATAATTACATACACTGTCCCTGTGCGTGTCACTTGATGTCACAAACAGTCCATCGACTGTGTAGAAACATATGTTACGAATCACAAATAGTCCATAAGTACCAACTCCTGATGTCCACCCTCTACGCTAAGAACTCCTTAAATGTGTGTGTCAGACTTATATCCCCCCTCATTATCATGCGACAAGACATAAGGTCTGCTCTCGCCCATTATGTAGAGACGTGTGTGCACTTCCTACTGTCTATACGTCTAATATGTGACACACAGTAGATAAGCTAGTGTGATAACAATACATACTACAAATGAGCTCTACTATCCCAAGTAGATCATCTCACAGATAGTATTCTGTGTGCCACTCTCCACCACACTTTGTCGCAATGATAATATCTCTACCTTGGTATCACTAATGTATATGTGTGTGTGTGACTCGTCTAAGTACCAATGCTGTCTCTGTGCACTACTTAGACACAAATCCCCTTACCTATTAGAACAATGTCCCATTGCTACTCGCCTGTATAATTCACATCCACCTCAGTATAGCTATTGAACAAAAGTCAACTCGCTGTCTTCACTACATCTCACTCCGCTGAGTCCTCCTCAAGATTCAAGGATCTCAGCTACACCACCCTACTGTGTCAATCGATCTACTTGTACCAACCTCTCACCTCAGATATGCACTCTGTCATCTATGTCCATATAGACTGCCATCTCACTCGCCAGTGCTTGTCTTGCGAAAGTACATACCTACAAACTAATATCAAATTATCCCACTCGCAGATATACCTACTATAATAACCTCTCTCTGAGTCCAAGACTCGTGTATAACTCAACATACTGCTCAGTTACGAGAATCATATGAGAAATGTATCTATCTTATGTCGTTATGACATCAATCTCATATTCCCCTTCGTGCACGTTATTACACACTAGTTATCTTGTGTACACAAGTGCAACATGTACGCACTGTTCACATTCCTCCTTAACTGCTAACTCATCCTTCTGTTACGCAAACACTACTCTTGTAAACGCATACATATAGTAAATGAAGCATTCAAATTCACGCTGTCGTACTCATGTGCTATGAATATATTACTTAGTGTCCATTCAGTGTCTAGTCCCTTCTAGACAATGACTCCCTATACACACCTACCCTGCTATATACCACTGTACAACCGCCTCCTCCTTCAGATCCTCTGAATCTCTTACACTACTACCTCTCCATATTTGTCTAGACATGTCACACTACACTCTGATGTCTTCTACCTTATGTACTATCTCTATGTACTCTGTACTTATGTCACTTCTTGTGATTGTACTCATTCCCCCACTCCCACACAGACTATACCCCTTGTCCACCCCGTGAGTTGTCTCCTGTGTCAACTCAGAACTCTATAGTCATTCTCACTCTTCCTACTGTGTGTACTCTCTCCGATAGGATTCATAATGTCGAGAAGTATACAGTCCCTCAATTAAAATACATCTCTCACCCGCCTCCAATACACGAGATCATCAATGACTGTCATATCTCCAGTAGAGTATCAGTCTCTCAGCTACATATTACTATGTGTTGCTAACGTTACTAACCCTGCCTCGTGTCACAACCTTCTTCTACTTGCTGATAGTGTTCTAATGATAATGTAACCAGTACATAGATGCACGTAAGACCCGAGTCTCGACAGTCTGTACTAAACTCGCAAAACCCTCACTAGATCGAAGACCCATTCCCAAAAATACAAATACCACTCGCACTGTCAAGCTTTAAAACAGATAATGTGATCCAATCCAAAGATATTACTCTTGTACTACAAGCGACAAAATAAACATAGATGTCCGTGTGACCTGTCAATTCTCACAGTACTCACCAGCTCTACTAAAAAACCTCCGTGATCATCTATATAAGACATGTTTTACCCTTATCCGTGTCTGTTGATAGTGTGAATGTGTGCCATGTAGAAATAAGTCAGTCAGTTGTTCCTAACAAAAGTATAAACATCAAAGATCACTCATGTGACGTCATGTATCTCCATGTGTGCTGCCATCACGAGCCCCTCTCTCCTCCTTATTTGTACTCCACAACAACCTTACTCATCTGCTGTCAGATGCTACTCCCCCCATGCGCAATCTACAGTTCCTACATCTGCAACACATCCATGTACAGACGTCAAACTAGATATCACCTAAGTCCCGCGCTCTAATCTTCAGTCACGTATATCATATTAGTGTCTGCTCAGGTGTCAGAGCCAAATCTCTGACACCGAAAAAAATTCTCTATATCAGTGTCAAGATAATAGGATCTCAACACTCTATAGATGATACCACCATGTAAAGTATCTCCCCTAAACTGTCACTAACAATATCAAGTAAGTGTGCAGAACTGTCTCTACACCATAACTCGCACCAGACACAGTGTCTCCCTAACTCAAATAAGCCATACTAATAATAATACTAACTGAACTCCCATTTCACTTACTCTGACACTTACGTACAGATCGAGACATCTACTGCTATCGTACGCTACAATCAAATTAATCGGAACGCTCTTGTGTCTACAAGTATAATAAATGTCAACGCATCTCTCTATAGCTCATCTGACGTAATCTCAACCAACTGACAAAAATCAACCAATGACAAATACACAGTAGTGAGATGACTAAATTAACAATACCCAACCCCCCAAATTATTCCCCAATCCCAACCCCAATACACACACCCTAAACAACACCTCAATATATAATATATAAATCAATAAATAATTATTAAATACACCATTTTAAAAAATAAAAACTAAACATTAATACAATAACATCTGTGACCACAACCAAATGTGTACATCCTACTGCAGTGACCGTGATAACAGTATATATATACACTCTCACAATCTACCAATCATTATCCTCTTCTCACGCAAATTGACATGATCCTCACTGACCCCTGTGTGTAGTCAAACAGAATATTCTCCCCCAAACCACTAGCTGTCCCTATCTCAAAGAAAGATATTCACATCACTCTGATACTGCTGAGAAACACGCGCTACCTAGAAGATTAGATGACTTGTCTGACCAACAATAATCTACACGATTCACCTTAAATTGTAAGAAAGACATACGTGTCCACTAACTCACACCTAACCTCACCATATAACACTAAATTCCCAAACACACACCCCACCTTCTGACACACTCTCCCCCAACTTAGTGACGTTACAATGTCTACTCTGTTCGCAGTCAACATACTATGTCCTTAGGTGTAAGACTTACATATACCATACACAAGTCCATAATTTTAACCTCCTATTAACTCAAGTCACAAATCACGTCCTAAATTTGACATAAGTAGATATACAAAATTTGTATATACGATAACCAAAACTTAACGTATAATTAATGTGTTATATTCTATATGTCACAAACACACATGATAATATCCCACTCAAGACCTGTACATCTCCGCTAACCGTGAGAATTGTGTCAATTTAAATGATGATAAGTGAATGACCAGAAGAATCTACGTGTGTTTAAAGATCAAAGACTGAAATTGAGACTTTTTGAGAGTCGCTACTATATCTGACCCTGTGATCAACATAGTATCTCTTTATGTGAACTTGCATATGTCAAGCTTCTGTACAATCCTCTATCTTTGATAACTTCTGCTCGACTAGTTGAAACCTGTTGATTGCAGATACTCCCCACACCCGTGACGATCTGAGAAGTGCCTCAACCTATTAAGCCAGTGCGATTAATAGATATATATATTCTATCCTATGTACAATCTCGGTAGTTACATCATCACTAGATTGTGTCGAGAGAGATTCATATGTTAAAAGAGAAATAGGATCAATTTATATATTGATCTCTGATACTTTGTGATGTCTGCATCTTATATATGTGGACTAGAGCATAGTCAGTGTCTCTATCTCTCCATAAAATGAGACAGTCTTTTTGTCGGTGTGTCTCGACTCTATAATCTATGTTAGTTTGCTGCTTATCTAAATGATATGTGTATTGTCTCTGAGGTCGTAGTTCGAGTTGGTGTGTCTTGATTTGAGTATGACTTAGAAGCGTGAGAAGATGGATATCCAATAGCGATCTTTGGTCTTTAGTTGTGATATTATTTTATAGCAGACTGTGAATAAAGGATGCAAGTTTATCTCTCGTGTATATATGTATAGGTCCGTTTTAGAGAGTTGTCAGGAGATCCTCGAGTATTAGGTGGAGTTGAGAATATGTGGTGTAGACTGGGTTGATGTTAACTCTCTTGAAGCTATGCAGTGTATATAGAGATAGGGCTCTAGAAATGATATAGTGCACTCTTGTATGCTTCCAGCCCTGTGCACGAACGGTGTATGTAGAAGATCGCAGACTATAGCGTGATAGAGAAGAGAGATGAAGTAGAAGACGCGCGATAAGACGATCGTGTTTGATAGTGATCTCTCGTGAGGCCGTCTTGTTACTCTGCGCAGAATAATAGAGAGGAAAGACGAGTAGTGTCGCTCTCAATGAGAACTGTACTTGAGAGTAGAGGTGTGAACTAATTGCAGCAGATGTGTTGTCGGCGTAGTGTGGTAGAAGTAGAGCGTGTTTGAATGACGAGACGATGTGATTGATAGATGTGTGTGTGTGTGTAGATACGTATGGAGTCGAGACGGTTAAGCTGACGCGTTGTGTCGGATGAGACTGCGATGAGAGTGTTTCGGTTTATTTATAATTAAATAACAGTTTAGAAAGGAAAATAAATGATATAAAATATAATTGATTATTAAAAAAATTTCTGAAAATTCTTGGAAAGTGCAGATATACTATATAGAGCCTATGAAAATTAATAAAATGCGATAAAGTGAACGTCGATTTACTTGTTGGGAGGCATGCTTGTTTCTTAAAATCAAGTAATAACGGGTCAAAACCCAAGGTCAAATTTTGCACTTTTATTAAAAATGTCACAAGTTCATGCAGAAACTTGCAGGGGCATTTCGGTCATTTTCTGTCGAGTTTCAAGTCTCGGCTAAAACTAAAAAGTTGTCCGAAACGTCGTTTTGCATAAAATCTCTTTAGAGTCCGAGTCGTGAAAATGTGATATAACAAGTCGTTATGAGCGGGCCAGATTAGACATTATTAGTATACATAAGTCAATGGTCAAATTAAGTCCAACTTTGACTTTTGAAAGTCAACGGATTGATATAAGACTTGTTGGGTGTTTATAAAAATAATAAACACTATTATTATTACAATATAACATTTTGGACTTAACGATTGTTACGAACGGAGATAATTCTAAAAATAAAAACTTTTGTAATATTCAGATATAATCCCGATACGAGTAAATGATAACCAATTTGAACGTCGAATGTGCGACGAGATAAATGAATATTATTATAATTATAATTAGATGACGGGAATTACTAAAATTGGTAACTTTCCGAAAATAGTAACTTTCTAAAAACAGAAAGTTTCTAAAAATAGAAAGTTTTCGATTAAGTGACGTATAATATAAATGAAAGAATGGCCGTAACTCAATTATGTGGATTGATAAATTTACATGCAGTCAATTCCTTTCATTCTACTTATATGTACCGCCTACCTAATATCGATCGAATATTAGTATTCTACTAAACAACGGTACGTTTAAATTACTACATAATACAAAATTCCCCCCTAACACGCAAAGATTGCGTTTCTACGTTAACCGGTACTCCCCCCCACACCCCCCCCACCACCCCAACACCCCACCCACCCTCCCCACAACCACCCCTCCCCCCACCCACCCACGCCCCCCCCCCCGCCCGCCCCCCCCCCTGTTTTTAGGACCTTAGGTAACGCGCAAGTGGATTTCTCATCACATGTTGTATGTTTATTTATTCTATTTCAAAAGTTGCAATGCACGCATTATTTAATCGTACTTTATTATAAAGTAATCGAGCGATATTAATTATAGGTCGCAGTTGAGTTTGTTGTCGAGACGACTTTAGATTGTTTTGGTTATTTGATCTTCGGCTTAGATCAAGGTGACTTCATAGCCTCGCTTTTGAACTATTTTAAATGTTTTAAAACCCGCGAGGGGGATACATGTTGTTTTGAAAAGTGAACGCAATGTGTTTTGATACGTGATATGATTTCATTCCATAATATGGTTTATGCCTTTTTACTGTGTAATCGTTAATTACAGAGTAACACCAACCTTACAACAGAAAGGATGGTTAACGCTGAATTCATTAACTAGATCTATTTGGGTTTGACAACCCTGTCCGGGTTTGGGTCCGATGGTGAACACCTGTCAAACGGACATTTTGTATTGAGGACGAGGGGAGGTTGTGCATACTTCCCGGTTCGCTTTTTTTATCCTTAAATGGTAAGTGTTAAGGTTCGGTAACGAGCTATTTAGTGGAAATCTATGATATAACTTGCTCCTGAAGCATATGTTATAGTGTTTTGTGGAACCAACTATGCGTTTCTTTTGATTTTTTTTTTAATTTTTTGTTTGTAAACTCTATGAATTCACTCAACGTTTTGTGACGTTTTTAAGCAGGTATCTCAGTATGATGCTATTTGATGGCTGGTTGGAACGATAGCGGATATCAAGAACTGTATTTATGTGTCTCTTCCCCTTTTCCCTCCCCTTTTTATTTTTTTTCCTGGTGAAATGTTTTGTTTATTTAAACAAAAGGATGTTTTGGGAAATTAGTCGTAACATGACTTGTGAAATGAAGTTTTTAGTTATATGAGACCTTGTAATTGGTTACTTCTTCATATAAATATAATAATTTTGTTTTAAAACGTATATTTAAACGTTTTATAGGGACTAGTGTGCATGTTTTTGAAGTTGCACGCCCCACAAAGGTTGTATTCCGATGCGTATCGTATTTTGGGGGTGTTACAGTCAGATTTTTAAGAAGTTGATCATTGGAATTTTTCTTTACCTTGGAAGCTAAGTCATGTAGTTCCAGGCATTCACTAAATCCAAGCATCTTAAGTACAAACTTTTCATACATCGTAAGATTCAGTGGCTGACGATTTCTTGTAATTCTCATACAATCTTCATTGGTGGAGTTTTTAATCCTGTAGCTGATCTTGGTGATGGGTAGAGGGTCTGGCCTGAATGAGATGCAGTGATTGTATTCCTCCAACATATTTTCCTTTTTTGCCTCATATGTAGCCAGCCTTTCTGCATGTGCCCTCAGTTCATCAGGTGTCATTACCTTCTTTAGTCTCTTCTCAGTTTTCTCTTTCTCAGCCTTTAATTCAGCCACCCTTTTGATTTCCTCTATTTGAGCCTTAGCCTCTTCAATAGATAGTGGACCTTCTCCAGCGGCACTGAATTGATAAAGATTTGAAATCTTTAGTGTGAACCTCCTTGTTTCATAAAAGGCATAAGTTGCTTCATCTGATCATCCTTAGAGGTTTGGGCTATGCCCTTTCCTTTATTAGAATCCATTAGGGATGAGTAGGGGGAATATTCAAGGAGACTGAGCTGAATAAGTTTGCAGTGTATTGATCATAAGGGATGTTATTGATGATGTCTGGTGGCCTGATTGAGTTCAGTGGAGTTGGGGAAGGAATGGGAATGTGCCACCCAAGACAACCTTTAGTTTCTTGACATGAGGTTCTTCATTTGAATGAATTACCAATGCAGTTGAGGACTTAACAATTTGGTCAGCTGATTCTTGCTCCCCCTGAGCAGGTTAGGTTCAGGCACTTTTTGTGTTTGTAGAATCAATTGACAACTTGCTCCCTTGAGAGGCGAAGGAACATATTTAGTTTAGGGTTAGATTTTGTTGACTCCTTCTCCTCCTTAGCAGCAGCCGTGTTAAAGGCTGTTGTTAAGTCCTACAGTCTGACAATCTCCCTTGTGACCTCCACCAGCTCAGAAATATCAGTTGCATTCTTTTCCACCTTTGTTTGAAGCTGCTTGCCATTGATGACCATGATATCCCTGGGAAAATTGACCTGGGAATGAACAAGTTGCTCTAAGTATTGTATCAGTTGCATTTGATGTTTGGCATTCCATTTGAGCAACTCATTCACTGTCCCAATCTGTTTCTTTACATTTCACTTAACAGATTTTCCAACAGTCTTCTGAATGGCTTTGCGCAGCTTCTTTTGAAGAATGACAAACCTTCGACTCTCCAGCGTGTTAAGAGCATTGAACTCTTTGTTCAGAGGTTTAAGTATGAGATTAGGAACTGCAGCCTTTAGTGTCTTTTTCACTCTTGTCAAACTTTGGTAGGGATTGGTTGACTGAGTCTTTGATCAGCTGAGGAGAATATTCTTGAGAGTATCCGATAGAAGATCATGGATTCTTTCCTCAAAGACATCAGCTACCATTCTGGGCACTGATTCATCAAGTTTGTTAGTCAGTTGCTGAGATAAAGAGGACTCAAAATTATTCACTTTGGCAGAAAGTGAATTGAAGTCAACTTGAAGATGACCAAGGGGGTCTGACTTAGCTGGTTTATCAGCGGAAGCATTGATGTTGGCATCTTGAGAGTTAGCCATGTCAACCAACTCATCAAGCACATTATCAATAGCAGCCTCATCAGTCTTTGATAGCTCTTCTTTATTTTTAGAGTTGTCATCCTCATCATCATCATCATCATCGGCCTCAAACCAATATAGAAATTCAATCTCATCGCACAGATTCCAAGTCGAAATCAACCTCTGTCATTTCTAGTCCAGGATAACAAAGAGCGCCCCTCCTGGATTTACTCATCAACATTGAACTGAAAATCATCTACATTTAAATTAGGGTCCGCCTTCCCTATAAATTTGATTTCAGATTCAGTGTCTAATGGGCTCTCTTCAACGTCCATATTTGCATCATTCTCATACAACTCATCAAAATTTACATTCCCCAGCGATTAAATCGAGGAGTCCTTCACCCACCTACTCTACAATTGTTTCTATGTACATGCATAAGATGGGTTAGTTGATATGGTGATTTTGTAATAAGGTAAAGGATCGGCGTACGTACCCCTAAGGAAGACGGAGTGTGATTTATTCAGTCCCGTCAAAAAGTCTAAGACTTTTAGGACTCTTTTCATTGTGAGTTTGTAATGTAGTGAGGGATCACCGTTACGCTGCCCCTAAGAAGACTAAGTGTGATTATTCAGTCCCCTCAAAGGTCTAAGACCTTGGGACTCTTTTCATTTTGATTTAGTGACCCTGGGCTGAGTGAGTTTTTAGACACTCAGAGGTCTGACTTTCATGCGCATGATGTTGTTGGTCCTTGGAATGTCTAGAGGTTTTAGGGTCAACATCAGCCGTTATAAACCCAGTGTATCATTCCCTGGTGCAGACTCAGAGTGTACAAAAGATTTAGGAATGTAAGTGTTGACTCTGACTCTTCTATTAGTCGGGGTAGCCCTTTTACTTCACCAATCTCTTCCTAGAGAAGTTTGAAGTGGTTTATTGGTAGTGAGCCCCTTTATTTTAAATTAAATGTTCATTTTCGGCTATCAAGCTGGCTTTGGCTTGTTCCTAGCTCCTCTGCTAAATTGGAGGGCATCTATACTTTTGGTGCATCAACAGTGGTCACTGGTTTCCTCAGCTTGATGGTCTCGGCGACTTGTTTAAGATAGAGATAATCCTTGACAATCTTAACGTCTCTTGGTTGGGATGAAGATGGTTGTTCTTTTTTCTTGTCTTCTTTTAGTTAGTGTTTTGAGGCTGATTGACGTCGGCACAAAGGTCCGAACAAGGACTATATCAGTGGCTTGTATAAGCATTCACTAATTTTAGAGGAAGAGGATCAATGGACTCTTTCATGCTCAGGTAAAAGTTTTGCCACTTTTAGCATATGAGAGGTCAAAGCAACCTCTGATGCAGATGGTGTTTTAAAAGTAGTGGCTGATATGTAATGGGGTTTGAAAGTCTTGAATTTTTCATTCTTGTAGGCACTTCCCAGCAGATGTTCAAAAATGAGAGACAAATATCTTGGATAGAAAATATTTTGTTCCCTTCCCTTCTTGGCAGTTGTTAATTTGACAACAAGATCCGAGTACAAAATATTGCCAATGTCAATATCCAGACCCCAACACAAGTTGTATGTAATCATTTGTTGGTTGATATTTAGCTGATCGTGAGATCCCTGCATACCTCCCAGACATTTGACTATATACAACATAAGTACCCTCTAAATCGGTGAAAAATATCTCGTTCTCAACAAAGACGAGTTGACAACTACAATGGATGAAAGAGATGGATCTTCTCGTCAACAAGTCCCAGAGTTGCTAAAGCAACCCTCACTATCTCCTTTGGTGGAAAAGAGGCAAAATTCTCACTATACTTTAAACCAATAATAGAGGAAAAGTCGTTAAGGTTAAAGGATAGTGGTTCATTAAAACTAGAGCGAGCGAAGGTGATTGTATTTGTTGCATCTTCTACCTTAGAAGTATACCAAAATTCCCTAAAGTATTTTGAGTAATATGCTGAAGGTTATTTGGTTAAAGTAGTAGAGATGCAGTAGTTTGATAAGAACTTAAGCATGGGTTGGTATAAAGCGATTTTTAATTCCAACAATGCAATTCTATTGTTGAAAGCAATGATACCATCCTCAGACTCAATTAACATTTGATGCAGATGTGAGTTGTTTTGGTTGTTGTTGTAAAGATGATTCTGAAGCCATTGTTGTTTAAAATTGAAAGATGTTAGGATTAAAAGCCTTCTTGAAGTTACTACTGTTAAGGTATTAGTTACTGCTTCTAAGCATAAATTAGTGATGTTAGTAATCTTAATGAAAAATATGCTAAGTAGTTAGTACTACTAGTGTAAGTTACTACTGCTAGTGTATATTACTACTGCTAGTAATGTTAGTACTGCTAGAGTAAAGTTAGTACTGCTAGTGTAACTTAGTACTGCTGGTGAAGATTGAAGAAAAATTTCTTATAGTTAATGCTGCTTGTAACACAGTTTGTTGCTGTACAAAAGTTATTACTGTTGGTGTTGTAAGTTATGTGATGGGAATTACAAGTTACAACTGCTGAAAGATTTACAACTGATGAAACGATAAAAGACTACTCAGAAAAGATAAAGATTGCTTGTGGGATATGTATGAGATATTTTTGTAAAAAGATACGTATTACGTTATTTGTTTAGAAGATTATGATAACTGAGAAAATATTGTAATCCCATTAGGACTCCTTGGTGTATAAAAGGAGGACCTAGGGTATAGAATTCTATGTATTGGTATCAAAGTATCAAATCGAGTCATTTATACAATTGTCATAGCTTCAAGGTTTTATAACCCTAACACTATTAAGAGTGTTCATATTATACTGAGGCTGAAAGTTTGGTAAACTGTTTGTTATTGATCTTATTCATTACTGTTTTATGAAATTCTTCTTAGTATCATTGACTAGATTCCGCATAGTCTTTGATATTCACAATCAAAGTTTTCTTTCATAGTTGTTTGGATTTATCAATACAACTTAGCCTTATACAAGCTAACAAGATCGATTTATATAGGGATCGACAAGTTGTATTAGAGCTGTGCTAAGCTTTGTATAAGATGAAAACTTTTTACTACACATAAGATTACTTTTTCAAGGAAGCAATGGATTCTCAATGACTCAAACCCATTCATTCAAAATCTCACCTATACTCTAACCTGGGAGTATGATCTCTGGAAGACGATGATGGAGCAGTACCTACAATGCATTGATTAAACTCTATGGGAGATCGTAGAAAATGGCAATGCACCCATAGTAACAAAAACTGTTGACGATAAGAATACTGTTATCCCTCTTACAAGTGTTGAAGAGAAGGCACAAAGAAGGGCAGAGTTGAAGGCAAGAAGCACTTTGTTGATCGCCTTACCTAATGAGCATCAATTAAAGTTCAACTCATACAAGGATGCTAAGACACTGATGTAGGCTATTGAGAACAGATTTGGAGGTAATACTGCTACAAAGAAAACTCATAAAAATCTTATGAAGCAGCAATATGAAAACTTTGCAGCATCCAGCACAGAAGTGATTGAGCAAACATATGAAAGGCTTCAAAAGCTAATTAGTCAACTGGAGATGCATGGTGAAGTTATCCCTCAAGAAGATATCAATCAGAAGTTCTTAATAAGTTTGTCATAAGAATAGACTATGCATACTATTATGTGGAGGAACAAACCAAAGATTGAGACATTGAGTTTGGATGACCTCTTCAACAACTTGAAGGCTTATGAATCAGAGGTCAAGGGGATATCTAGCTCAACCACAAACTCACACAATGTAGCCTTTCTATCCTCAAGCAGCACTAACAGTGCAACTAGAGCAGTTAATACTACTCAAGGTGTTAATACTTCAAGCACCCAGGGTGCTGCTGATAGATCAACAACTGTTGAAAATTTGAGTGATGCTGTGATTTATTCTTTCTTTGCTAGCCAACCAAGTATTCTACAGCTTGATAATGAAGATCTATAACAAATCCATCCTGATGTTCTAGAAAAGATGGACTTGAGGTGGAACATTGCTATGCTGACTATGAGGGCAAGAAGATTCTTGAAGAATACTAGAAGGAAGCTAGACATGGCCAACAAAGAAAGAATTGGGTCTGACAAGTCTAAGGTAGAGTGTTTTAACTGCCACAAGAGAGGACACTTTGCAAGGGAGTGCAGGGCACCCAGGAATCAAGACAGCAAGTACATGAAACCTATCAGAAGGACTATGCCAGTTAAGAAAACTACTTCAAATGCCCTAGTATCTTAGTGTGATGGCGTTGGCTATGATTAGAGTGACCAAGCAGAAGAAGGTCCCACCAGTTTTGCTCTCATGGCTTATTCTTCAACAAGTTTAACTTCTTCTATAAACTCTGAGGTATCTAATGACTTAAATTATTGTTCATCTTGTTTAGAATGTGTAAAATATCTAAAAGAACAAATAGAACAATTAGGTTAAAAAGACTTAAGAACAGCTCGGATAATGTTGTCTTTTTATAAACCAGGTTTCGGAATAGTAGAAGCTTAGACTGTTGTCTTAACGAAAAATGATTCTGTGTATGAGAAGAGAAAAAACTTCTTAAAACAATGAAATACATTTAGAGATTTAGATATTAACAGAGCTTAAACACAGGAAGTTAGAGTGGCTACAAAAGAAAAAGGTAATGGTTTCAACTTATACAAACAAAAAATTTGAAAATTCAACAAAAACCATAAGTAAACTTCAATACAGACCGAGTAATATGAAAAAACTCGAGTTATAGGTCCATTGGAACGACATCATGTAATTCACATTTATTTTTAGGTATTTACGCGATTTGCTCTTAAATCGTATCGTTACGCTAAATCAGCGTAATACTAAAATGATCTATCAATTAAAAACGGGCATTAAACAATTAAAACGATTACATCAGCCAACCTGATGAAATGATTATTATGAGGATGAATTATCAACTTTGTTCATCTAAATGTTTAATGTTACGTAAATGCTTACGTTTTACCTAAAAAGCGTTTTGGCATTCCCGAAAGACAAAAACCTATCTAACGCTTAAGCAAATACCCACATAACAAATAGAAAAAAAAAAGATTATACCCAATACACAAAATAATCAAAAAATCATCATATAAATGTGTATTAGGTGGATTTGTATTGAAAACCTAAGCAAATATCAATTTGATAACTACTTGCCCTAAATATCAAGGATAGATATTTTCCTAGGGAACCAAGTCTTACACCTTTGTAAGCACTTGACCACTTGCCCTAGGAACCTTCCTTGAAGCCTTGACTTAGTATATAAGGCCTTAGCTAGCAAGTATCACACACATATCACATTTCCAAGGTGTAAAATCAATCAAACTCTTTCATTTCCTTCTCTAATAGCCACAGCTCAAAACTCATAAAATACTTAATCCATAGCTTGATTTTCTATCATCATACAAGAGCATTCCACAATCATATTTTAAGGTATTCATAAGAAAATTGAAGGGTTGTTTAAGCTTTGAAGAGTTTTAACAAGATTTGCAAAAAAAAAAAAAAAAAAAAAAAAAAAAAAAAAGATTAAGTGTTTTTGGTTGAAATTAGGTTTTTCACCTTTATATTCTCAAGCCAATGTTGTTAATCACAAGGTGTGATTTGTTATTCTTTTCCTCCTAACTCATCAACCACACAAGAGTTATGTTAAAAGCTTCATCATGTTCATAACAAGATTATGTGTTCATATGCTCAAATTAGCTAAATTACCAATTTTAGATACTTTTGATATTACAATGGATTTTTACTTATGATCAATGTTTTATAAACCTATGTATAACAGTTATAAGGATCTCTTATGATTTAAAAAGGAACATAACTCTTGCACATACTTGTTAAGTATAAAAATGAATATGTACAAATTAGGGTTTCTTTATAAAGTTTGATTAAAAGTAAGGTAAAGGATGACTTTTGTCCTTGAACCATGGATAAAATATGAACTAATGGACTTATTATATGTAAGACATAAGATAATAAGTATTGTAATGGACTTGTAACAAAGTGGTTAAGCTAAAATGTTATAAAAACAAGTTTTAAACACATTATTGCAAAATATTCAAAAGGGTGTGTTTGAAGTCCAAATTTAACACATATGTTTTATGATTTTATAATATACTACATGTCCCAAGTATCGTGGGCATGTAAAGAACTTAAAACCGATTATATTAACAAAAAAAACGAAGAAGATACACCAATTTTCGAAGTTACGACGCTAAATACATTAAAAAACAACATTTTATATATAAATTCTATTCAGGAGTAACTTATACTTTGTAAACATCAATAATATGATAAAACTTTCAATTACGAGAACTTGTTCGAAAGAATCGCAAAAAACGGAGCTATAACAAATAAGATACGACATTTACGGGTTCTGCGTTAATAAGTTATAATCTGTAATGATTAGTAAAAACACTATTCACAACAGAATCTCAGATACATAAAAATGCAATATTATGATCACCAACTAAAAACGAAACGTTGGCGAAAGAAACAGAGAAACGGACTTAAATGACAAAGTTTAAGTCATTTTTTGCTAAAGAGGCGTGAAGTATAAAATGTTTTTTACTTTTATTGAATATGAATTTTTCTAAACTATTAGATGTGATATAGCTAATGAAAATAAATGTTATTAGTTATTAGAGTGCTATATTATTAGGGAATTTCATAATGAGGCCTCTTCAGATGGCGTATTGACGAGTTGTTGGATTTACAATTTAAAGTATCCTAACTCATCGTACGTCATGTCATGACCTCTAAATTATGATAGCCCAAACGATAGTACGATGATAACTATATAGGATTATATATGGTTTGTTTGTTAATAACATATTGAATGACTGATTCTACCCTATAATTAAACTAGGTTAGCATTGGGTGGCGTTAGCAGTGACACGTTTTTTACTTGGATATATTATTATCAATTTAACTCACACAGATTATTCCATAGCCCCAAAAGTTTTACAATTATTGATTTACAAGTTTTTGGGGTGAGAAACATATGCATGTTTTATAAATTGGACGCAAGTGTACATTTTATCATGATTATATTTTGCCTAAGTAGCGATAACCCACTATGCCCATGAATCATGAACTGTCAATTACTGGAATGTGAGCGCGAATGATTATAGATAGATCTATTTGGGATTGACCTCCCCGTTCGGGTGACTAGCTATCACTGGAAACGAACGTATATCATGTCGGATTTTGGATGTTACGGGTTGAACATCATCACGGGCAATGTAGGCAATATTTATATATTGTATTCATTTATGTCGAGCTTCGGTGTCATGAGCTTAGGAAAACGTAATTACATTTTGTGATGTCTGCATCTGTTGCATTATCACGGGGAAAGTCTTGCGGTCCTACATATACATTTACATAAACCTATGAAATTCACCAACTTTATGTTGACGTTTTAAATGCAATGTTTTTCAGGAGGTCATTAAGCACGAGGTGCGAAGGATACATTGGTGGTTATATTTTGAAGTCATGCATTAAAGATTTAGTCGCATTACATTTTATATATCTGTTATGGGCTAGAAATCTTTGTAATAATAACAAGTAAACAACTAAAGCTTTGGGCTTTTGTAACACATACTTTATTAAATCCAATGTATCAGTTTTAAACGACTTTTTGGTCGTTCTTATATTATCTTGTGTGATTGATCTGAGAAGTAACACGCCCCGGACCCTTATTCCGCAAGTCACCTAATATTTGAGGGGGGTGTTATATATTGGTATCAATAGCTCAAGGTTATAGAGAACCAGGTCAACATGTTTTTTGCTCGTACTATAACTGTTTACCAAACATTGCCTCCATACAAGGGGTTTTTTCACACGGGACATACATACCTTAATTATGCATAACGTCGGTTAGGACTAGATGCATGCATGATTGAAATTCATGATTGATATACATGTTATTCTATAAATGTATATTACAAAAATAGTCTTATATTAAATACTATATCTAGGTGGAGTTTATGTTGGAGTTTCATATACGTTTATGTCAAGCTTCATGAAGATTCGTACTGTGTCCACCAAAGCGGCAGTATCCAGATCCATTTAAGGATGGTTTAGACATTTGATCACATCAGGAGATCGAAGTGACCACCCAATAAGGCTAGAGACCATATGCTTACATAAATGGCTGCTTATCATCCACCCATCGCCTAACTACCTACCTGGCCCCGAGGAGCCGTAGTCACCTCCCCCACTGGACTTTGTTCCTGAGCCAATGTACCCTGAGTACATACCACATGAGGATGAGATACTCCTAGCTGAGGAGCAGCCACTACCTGCTGCTGCCTCACCTACTGCAGATTTCATCATAAGATATGGTTCCTGATACCTGAATCAGGAGGAGAGCGTAGGAGGGCGATGAGGAACCAGCTGATTAAGCCCAGCTGATAGGAATGATAATGATGGTTGGAATTAAGATGAGGACGAGGATGAGGTATGATGAGTGATGCAGGAGGAGAGCACCTAGCTCTGACCAACTCTGTCCCACCTGTACACCGTATGACTGCCAGGATATCTATCTAGGATGAGCCATCCATATCACTTCCTCTTAGGGAAGAGGTCGAGAGAATTCTTGCCTTAACCACCCCACCACCATCACCACTTACTTCACTATCATCTCCATTACCACATATACCATCTCCCCCCATTTCCAGCATCACCACCTGCTAGTCCTATTAGTCCGTTAGGCTATCGAGCTGCTATGATCCGGCTAAGAGCCAAGACACCATCTACTCCATCCATTAAACCACTGACTACTTCAACACCACCTTTTGCAGATACTAACTTCTTACCAGTTTAAACATTTATCTTTTGAAACGGTTGAATTATTAGTTTGAGAGTGTATTTAAAATATAGAATAAGACAGGAACAAATAAGCCCGATATTACACTACCCCACCTCTCGGATAGGTTAGTTTGAACCTTGGTCCGAGGTACGAGTTGGAAAATTTTAGACTGCAGCTTGCACTACCAATTGGAGGTCGTAGGGCAGACTATAGGTTTGTCGGTACTATGGATGCCGAGATCAGATGATGGAGAGCCGAGGAGGTCGGCTATGAGATTAGAGATGTTTGGATAGACCCGAGAGAGGATGTTGAGGAAGTAGCACCGATGACCCTTGAAGGGGTCAATGCTAAGGTGACTAAGCTTACTGCAGTCCAGGAGCAGGACACACAGGATATCTATGCTGTGATAGAGGATACTCAGGACAGGCAGACCCAGATATATATCAAAGTGTTGAGACATTGTTTGATGATAGTCAGTACCACTATAAGACTGCACGACTACTAGATCAGGAGGCTCTGGTTTCCCGAGAGGCATGGGTACGGCTCCATAAGAGATACGCTATAAGACACGTTCAGAAGATTTTGGCATTAACGTTCGAGTGATAGGTCAGGCAAGCAGTGATTTCACAATTGCAGGCAGCTGACCGTAAGAGTCAGGTTGTGACTTTAGAAATGCTACAGGTAGACTACCAGAGGCAGGTTCAGTTGGCTGAGGCATTAAAGTTGCTGAAAGGACTACAGACTCAGATGGTCGAGTTTTAGAGGCGGCATAGACCCGTAAAAGGTCCGACATAGCCTGATGCACCAGGGGAGGCTGGTAGCAGTTCCTAGATTTGGTTATGTTGTAGCTATGCTATGCAGCCTGATAAGTATTATGGGTTATTCCCAGCTAGCAGACTGTATAGATCTTTTGTTTTGTTTAGCTCCCCAGTATAGGTCTTTTGTTCAGGTATTATTTATCTTGTACAGCATACTAAGTGTTACGGGTATATCCTAGCTAGTATGGCTTTAGGTTGTTTCTTTTGTCTTATAACCTAAGTATAGTAATCGTCTTGTATCTGAACCGAACTTGTATGTTTTTCCAAGTTATATATAAAACGGACGGATTACGTTATCTATGAAATCGAATTTATTATAAATAAAATTTCGCATTTGGTATACCCAATTTGTTTAATTTTCAATAACAAGTTGTACACTTCACTTGTGTGAATGTGATTCATTGTTTTTTATTTAATGTGTAAATGTTAGTCATAGGTATGATTTTATGAAATCTAACGGGTATATATGTTTTCTTGTGTGATTTCAGAAAAATTGCACCAAAGAAAGGACCATGAGGTATAAACCCAAGTGGCAACACAACACCAGATCAAGAACACTCAAAACCACTACATCTGTCACATGCCCCATATTCATGCAATGATTACGAAAAGGCGTAACTCTGCTGCACTGGCAGCACGTGATGCAACCAGGAATGGCGATGATAGCCATTCTTTAGGAACGGGTGCTAGAAGGCCTGTGCAAGTTGCTCTTAAATGCACCTACCCGAACTTCTTAAAATGCCAACCCTTGAACTTCAAGGGCACTGAGGGAGTGGCTGGATTCACTCAGTGGTTTGAAAAGATGGAGTCTGTTTACAGCATAAGCAACTGTACAGTAACATGCCAGGTTAAATTTGCTACGTGTACCCTGCAAGGAAATTCACAATACATGTGATGGAAACTCCTTGTAATGACCAATACTCCTGAAGCTGCCCATGCAATGCCATAAAGGACACTAAAAAAGATGATGATAGAAAAATACTGCCCAAGGGGCGAAATTAAGAAGCTGGAGATTGAAATGTGGAATTTGAAGGTAAAGGGTACCGATATGGTAACCTATAGCCAACGTTTCCAAGAACTAGCACTAATGTGCCATCGGATGTTTCCGGAAGAAATAGACCAAGTTGAGAAATATGTCGGTGGCTTGCCCTAGGCACGATCCTATGCAGTGTGATGGCAATAAGGCCAAAATATGCAGGATGCCATTGAGTTCGCCACTGAACTCATGGACAAGAAAATCAACACTTGGGCTGAATGTCAGGCTGACAACAAAAGAAAGTCTGATGACACCGCCAGGAACAACCAGAATCAATAACCAAACAAGAGACAAAACACTGGAAGAGCTTATGCCGCAGAAAATGGTGACAGAGACCATACGAAGGGCCTAGACCTCTGTTCCAAATGTAACTATCACATGATGGTCCTTGTGCTCCCAAATGCCACAATGCAACACGCGAATTTGGTCATTTATATCTCGTGACTAGGCAAGACTCCCCCCAAATAGTCAACTACTGGGGCTAATACAGAGGTTTGTTTTGAATGTGTGCTCAGGGGCATTTCAAGAGGAATGCCAAAATTGAAGAACAACAACAACCGGGGTTAATTGGGTTTCGGAAATGCGCAAGGTTTCATGCAAAGTTGTATGCCCGTGGGCAATGTAGGGAAAACCGACAACAATGTCATCACGGGTACTGTTTCTCCTAAACAACCGATAATGCATCTAATTTATTTGATACCGTGCCAGATAGGAGTTTTGTATCTAACCTCATTTAGCTCTCAAATTGTTATCACTCAAGAAATCCAACTGTATTAGATCATGATTATAATGTCGAACTAGCCGACGGGCAAATTGTTGGGTTAAATACTATTATCCGAGGTTGTACATTAAACTTCTTAAATCATCCTTTCAACATAGACCTAATGCCTGAAAACTCGTAGTTTTGACCGTGATAATTGGGTATGGATTTGGTTTGTCAAAGTACCATGCTGTTATTGTCTGTACGGAAAAGATCGTTCGTATTCCTTTTGGAGATGAAATTTTAATCGTTCGAGGTGACGGAAGCAGCAATGAACACGGGACCCAATTAGACATCATCTCGTGTACTAAGTCTCAAGAGTAATTTAAACGAATGGTATGTCACGGTATTCATCGCAAAATCACCGCCACAAAGACAAAGACAAGTCAAAGGTGTACACGACTTTAAGATGTGCCAGTTGTTCAGAATTTTCCTGAAGTTTTTCCCTGAGGACTGTCGGGTATCACCCACTTCGACAAGTGGAGTTTGAATCGCTTGACCACAGGTGCTACACCCGTAGCACGGGCACCATATATATTAGAGCACCGAATCGAAATAAGGACTAGGGGAGCAACTACAGGAACTTACAGACAAATGCTTCATAAGACCAAGTTCCTCACCCTGGGGAGCTCCATTCTATTGTATTGAAAGAAAAGATAGGTCTTTTATCGGATGTTATCGAATTACAGGGAATTGAACAAACTGAGAGTGGAGAACCGATACCCACACCGCCAAAGGATCGATGACCTATTAGATAACTGTAAGAGGTCGAGTATTTAACATAGATTGAGCAAGGTCAGGGTTAACACCAGTTGAGAGTTCGAGAAGAAGACAATCCAAGACTGCATTCAGGACTCGATAACGGTACTATGAATTACAAGTATGCCTTATGGTTTGACTAATGCACCGCCGTGATCATCGGACCATTATGAAACCGGGTGTGTAAACGTATCTGGACAATTTGTAATTATCTTCATCGAGACATTTTGATCTACTCCAACAGTAAGAATGAACATGAAGAAGCACCTTTAGGC
This sequence comes from Tanacetum coccineum, assembly GCA_026074375.1. NCBI lineage: Eukaryota > Viridiplantae > Streptophyta > Magnoliopsida > Asterales > Asteraceae > Tanacetum > Tanacetum coccineum. The sequence continues at coordinate 33,642 of BQNB010012487.1, forward strand.
AATCTTGAAATTGCTTAAGATGGGAAGAATTGTAACGGCCAAGTTCTCTAAGTGTGAATTCGGATCTCCAAGGTACAATTCTCGGTCACAAGTGATTGACTGTCGAGGTAATCACGTTGACCCTAGCCAAGATTTGAATCATCAAAGATTGGGCGTCTCCCTAACACACCAACAGAGATTCGCCAATATTGTGCCTTGCCGTTCTATTATAGAAGATACATCGAAGGGGTATATTCAAAGAATCGCCAAGTCAATGACCAAACTAACCCAGAAAGGTGTCAAGTTTGATTAGGGCGATAAACAAGAAGCAGCTTTTCAACTGTTGAAGCAGAAGCTGTGTAGTGCACCAATCCTGGCCTTACCTGAGGGAAGCGAAGATTTCATCGCATACTGCGATGCTTCAAAGAAGGGTTTGGGCGATGTGTTGATGCAAAGAGAAAATGTGATTTCTTATGCATCATGCCAGTTAAGAAATTCAGAAAAAAACTATAAGACTCATGAAATTTAGAACTTGGGGCGGTAGTGTTTTGCCTCTAAAGTTTGGAGGCACAATCGTACTGGAACCAAGTGCACGTGTTCACTGATCACAAGAGTTTACAACACATTGTCTTGATCAGAAGGAATTGACAATAAAGAGGCAAACTTCGCTAGGTTCGAGAATGCTAAGTGGATTACAATTGCGAAATTCTTATCACCCAGGAAGGACGAATGTTGTTGCTATGAGCACTAAGCAGGTAGAGGAACGAGAACACAATGGGTTCAGGCCTTAGTAATGACTAATTCTTGGATCTTCCTAAACCAAATATATAAAAGCTCTAACTAAAGCACAAAGCCTAGAACATTAAGAAGGAGGATGTTGGAGGTATACTGGTTAAGAATTCAATAGATCCGGAGAAACTTAGAACAGAAAAGTTAGAACCACGTGCGGATGGAACTCTGTGCTTAAATGGTAGGAGTTGGTTACCATGTTATGGCGACTTAAGGACTGTGATCATGCACGGAGCCTACAAGTCTAAATACATCTATTTATTCGGGTTCTAACAAATGTTACCAGGATAGTGAAGATACTATACTGGAGGCCCAATATGAAGGCCAACAAATCGCCACCTAGTTAGCAATGTATGACACTGTGCTAAGGTCAAGGCCGAACATCAAGACCATCGGGTCTAGTTAAAGTGCATCCCAAGATACCACAAATGAAAATGGGACAAACATCACGATGGATGATTTTGTCACGAAGCTTCCTAAGTCATCACAAGGTTATGACACTATTTGGGTGATCGTTGACCGACTTACAAAGTCTGCCATTTTTATGCCAATGAGGGAAACGGATCCTATGGATAAACTGGCAAGAATGTACCTAAAGGAGGTAGTCACGAAGCATGGAATACCTGTTTCAATTATCTGTGATCGTGACCCTCGGTTCGCATCAAATTTCTGGAGGTCACTTCAGAAGGCTTTGGGTACAAGTTTGGATATGAGTACTGCATATCATCCGCAAACCGACGGACAAAGCGAGAGAACCATCCAAACTCTCGAGGATATGCTACGTGCTTGCGTAATCGACTTTGGAAATGGTTGGGTTAAACATTTGCCATTAGTCGAGTTTTCATACAATAACAGTTATCATGCTAGCATTAAGGCTGCACCGTTTGAAGCACTTTATGGTCGAAAGTGTCGTTCACCCGTGTGTTGGGCCGAGGTTGGACAAGTTCAACTCACTAGTCCAGAATTAGTGCAAGAAACAATGGAGAGGATCATCCAGATTAAACAAAGGATTCAAACCGCTCGTGATCGACAAAAGAGCTACGCTGATTTAAAGCGTAAACCGATGGAATTTCAAGTTGGAGATAAAGTTATGCTTAAAGTTTCACCTTGGAAAGGGGTCATACGTTTTGGAAAACGGGGTAAATTAAACCTCAGATATGTCGGACCTTTCAAAGTGTTGAAAAAGGTTGGAGCCGTTGCTTACAAGCTTGAGCTTCCTCAAGAGTTGAGCAGGGTCCACAATACATTTCATGTATCCAACTTAAAGAAATGTTATTCTGATGATCCATTAGTCATTCCGTTAGAAGGACTCCAAGTGGATGACAAGCTTCATTTTGTTGAAGAGCCTGTAGAGATCATGGATCGCGAAGTCAAACAATTGAGGCGAAGCCGTGTCCTAATTGTCAAGGTTCGATGGAACTCTAGACGGGGTCCTGAGTTTACGTAGGAACGTAAAGATCAATTCAGGAAGAAATATCCACACCTCTTCACCAAGACTGCACCGTCGTCAAGTGCCGTGTGATAAGCCTTGAGGACAAGGCTCATTTAACGGGGGAAGACTATAACACCTCATGTTTTAGGTCATTGTACGACATTATGTAATGCACAATTTATTTTTAGGGTTTTACGCGTTTGCTCTTAAACCGTAAACGTTAAGTTAAATCGCGTAAACTAAAAATGATCATTCAATGTAAACGGGCATTAAACAATTAAATGTTTACATCAAGCAAGTGTTATATGATTATTTAGAGGATAATTATTAACATTGCACATTTTATTTTTATTGGTTACGTTAAGTGTTTACGTTTCGCGATAAAGTACGTTTAAGCCTTCCCGGAAGCACGTTAACTTATCTACGCTTCATCAAATACCAAAAATTTGTACTCAATACTTAAAGTTTATTTAAAACTTCAAGTATTTATCACTTTATACATATTCATTATGAAGGAATTCAAATCATAACTTACAATGTACAAGTTATACATTTTTCTAAGTCTATACTACATTATACTTTATATAATACAAGTATACATTATATAAATGATCAAATACATATCTAACTTATACATATACATATATTTCGTGTAATATGACTAGGATAAGCCAAGATGAGACCAAGAACTTCACAAATATCTTTATACATGCATCTTGTATCAACTTGTATCATGACTAGACAAAGATAAGCCCTAAATAAGCCTATCTTTTTCTTAGTCATCTTTATCAAGCTTGCCACCTTGCAAGAACCAACTAGGCACACAAATATCTTCCTAGTAGTATAAATACCCATGCATGTGTGAGCTAAGAAGTCATAACACATTTCCTTATCAAAGAAATCACAAAAACTCTTCCTTGTTACTCTCTAAAACCCACGGCATCAAAATTTATTATTTGGGCAATCCATAGCTTGATTTTCTATCATTATACAAGCATACACACATCATATCTAAGATATTCTAAGAAGGTTTCAAGAGTTGGTTAACCATTTGCAAGGAAGGAATCAAGAAAAGAAAGAAAGGGTTTACTTGGGAAGAATTAGGGTTTCATACTAATTTTTCAAGCCAAGAGTTTAAATCACAAGGGTGTGATTGATTTTCTTTTCTCTACTCATCCACACAAGGTTGCATTCGAGCGTTAGCGTGACGCGTTTTTACTTGGGATATTTTGTTATCAGTTTACTCACTCAAGGTGAGTTCATAGCCCATGTTTTACAATTATTAAATTTTTACTTATGATCATTGTTTTGTACACTTATTTACATGTCATATGGACCATAAATATTAATGTTAAAAGGGATGTATAACAGTGTTTTAACCATGTTTGGTTAAGTATTAACATGTATAAGTGCAAATTAGGGTTTTAATGATTTACTTAATGAGTTGCAAATGAAAATGATGTAAATAACATGTTAAACTTGTTATCTTGGTTATTCTTGAGCAAAGTATGACCTAATGGATTTTATATATGTAAAACATAAGATAGAAATGTTGTGAAGTAGTTGTAATAAGGTGTTGAAGCTAAATGGTACTAAAATCAAGCTTAAAACATGTCTAAATCACAAAGCCTTAAACTTTCTGTTTTGGTCCGAATTTCTTAACATCCCTTTTATGTTTTATAAATATAGTACATCTCATGAGGATTCCAAAATGATAAGAAACTCGAAAATCCGATTTATAACGAAGAAGATACGCTAGTTACGAGTTTACGACGCTAAATACTTTATAAAAAGTTACTATTCATGGCAGAAACTTATACTTTGTAAACATCAATAATATGATAAAACTTTCAATTACGAGAACGTGTTCGAAAGAATCGCTAAAAACGGAGCTATAACGAATAAGATACGACAAAAACGGGTTTTACGTTAATTAAAAGTATAAAAACGATTATATAGCTGTTATGAACAGTAAAAACACTATTCATCACAGAATCTCAAAAACCTAAGAATGTGATTTTATGATCACTCGTCTTAATACGAAAGCGTGGGCGTAAGAAACGCGAGAAACGGGCTTAAAACGACAAAGTTATGTCATTTTTACTAAAGGCGTAATTATAAACGTTTTTACTTTATAATTACGATTTCACTTAAACAAATAGATGGTGATATAGCTATATAGATTATATATGTTTATTTTATTTATCGAAGTGCTTATATTAACTAGGGAATTTCCATAATGAGTCTACCTTCCGATGGTGTATTTGACGAGTTTGGATGGATGACGATTTAAAGTGTCCTAACTCCTCGTACGTCATGTCATGACCTCTTAAATTATGATAGCCCGAACGATAGTACGATGATAACTATATAGGATTATATACAGTTGTTGTTAGACAACGTACTTGAATACTGATTCGACCTATATTAACTAGGTTGCACTCGGGCGTTAGCGTGACGCGTTTTTACTTGGGATATTTTGTTATCAGTTTTAATCACTCAAGTGAGTTTCATGAGCCCCATGTTTTAACAATTATTAAATTACAAGTTTTTGGGGTGAGAAACATATGCATGTTTTACAAATTGGACGCAAGTGTACATTTTATTATGATTACGTTTTGCCTAAGTAGCGATAACCCACTATGCCCATGAATCATGAACTATCAATTACTAGAAAGTGAGCGCGAATGATTGTAGATAGATCTATTTGGGATTGACCTCCCCGTTCGGGTGACTAGCTATCACTGGAAACGAACGTATATCATGTCGGATTGCTAGATGTTAAGGTTTAACAACATCACTGGCAAAAAATGTATGAAATATTTATATATTGTATTCAATTATGTTAAGCTTGCGGTGGCATAGCTTAGGTAAACGAAATTGCATTTTGTGATGTCTGCACTGTTTTTCCATTATCACTGGGAAAGTCTTGCGGTCCTGCATATACATTTTACATAAACCTATGAAATTCACAACAAACTTATATGTTGACGTTTTTAAAAACAATGTTTTTCAAGAGTCAAGGTCATTAAGCACGAGGTGCGAAGGATACATTGGTGGTTATATTTTGAAGTCATGCATTAAAGATTTAGTCGCATTACATTTTGTATATCTGTTATGGGCTGGAAATCTTTGTAATAATAACAAGTAAACAAGTAAAGCTTCGGGCTTTTGTAACACATACTTTATTAAATCCAATGTATCAGTTTTAAACGACTTTTTGGTCGTTCTTATATTATCTTGTGTTATTGATCTGAGAAGTAACACGCCCCGGACCCTTATTCCGCTGCGACCCAATTTGGGGGTGTTACAGATTGGTATCAAGAGCCAAGGTTATAGAGAACCAGGTCAAATGTTTTTGCTGGACTATAACCGTTTTCAAACATTGCATTCATACAAAGGGGTTTTCACGGGACATACATACACTAATTGTGCATTAGTCGGTTAGGCTAGATGCATGCATGATTGATATTCATGATTGATATACATGTTATAATATAAATGTATATTACTATAAGAGTCTTATATTAGCATACTTATATAAGCTAATTTTGATTTCAGATATTATCATGTCAGATTCTGAGCATTCTACAGTTACATACACATCAGTATCCATTCCAGTTGAGGACGATTCAGACATTGGTTCACCAGGAATCAATGGACCACCTATTATGCCAGAGGACCTATATGCTTACATAATGACTGCTTATCAGGTCCACCATCGCCTGACTACATACCTGGCCCTGAGGTTCCACCATCGCTGGACTACATACCTGGCCCCGAGGAGCCGCAGTCTCCTCCCCCACTGGACTTTGTTCCTGAGTCGATGTACCCTGAGTACATACCATAGGAGGATAAGATACTCCCGGACGAGGAGCAGCCACTACCTGCTGCTGCCTAACCCACTGCAGATTCACCAGGATATGTTCCTGAGTCTGATCCGGAGGAGGAGCTAGAAGAGGACGATGAGGATCTCGAGGAGGATCCAGCTGACTACCCTGCTGATAAGGATGATGATGATGATGATGATGAGGACGAGGATGAGGATGAGGAAGAGGAGGAGGAGCACCCAGCTCCGACCGACTCTGTCCCACCTGTACACCGTATGACCGCCAGGATATCTATCCGGGATTTGCCATCCATATCACTTCCTCCTAGGGAAGAGGTCGAGAGGCTTCTTGCCTTAACCACCCCACCACTATTACCACTTACTCCACTATCATCTCCATTACCACAGATACCATCACCACCATTACCTATACCATCACCACCACCCAATAGCCCTACTCATATTGAGATTCCCGAGAGTTGTTTACCCTTAGGAGAGGTGTGCGTGTTTGCTCTCCACCCTAGTCCATGAAGGTATGAGGGCCGGGTGGAGAGTTTCAGCGCCGTGCTGCAATCAGGATAGACCTACTACCATAGCGAGTGGACGACCCTTTTCCATAGCATGGAGGACCTTTATGGATTTGTCAATATGGTTGATGTCCCTCCTAGATTGTTTCAGTCCGACGTCTAGGGAGTTAGACTATGGCATTACGGATACATGGGATGATCTGGTAGGAGCCATCGCTGAGATTGCACCGACCACCCTAGAGGGGGTCAATCAGAGGGTTACCGATCTTGCTACCATTTTTGACCGGAACACCAGCATGTAATGGTATTATGGAATGCTCAAGATGACCGGTCCTCAACTGAGAGCAGAGTCAACTTGTTTGTATAGGGATAGACCGTTCATACGTCGTTTAGCAGTAATGATAGAAAGTAGAGGCTAAGATGGCTCGTGATGCATGGGGGCTATCCATGGATCTACGACTATGCACGTTCAGATGATATGTCATTAACTACTACGGTAGTGGCTCAGCGTGCATTGATTTCAGAGTACAGTCAGCAGATCACAGGAGACAGGATGTGTAATTCAGAGTTTGTTGGCATCAGACCATAAAGCAGGTTCTAGTTGACTAAGACATTGAGTTGCTGAAGGGAACTACAGACTAGATGGTCGAGTTTCAGAGGCAGCATAGACCCCCCCCTGCCTCTCCAGCAAAAGGTCCGGCACAGCCTGATGCACCAGGAGAGGCTTTAGCAGTATTCCTAGATTTGTTTAATGTGTAGCTATGCTATGCAGCACTGTTAATATTTGAGGTTATTCCCAGCTAAGCAGACCGTATAGATCTTTGTTTTGTTCAGCTAACCCAGTTATAGTCTTTTGTTCAGTATTATCTACCTTGTACAGCATACTAAGTTTTACGGTATACCCGCTAGTATGGCTTTTAGGATTGTTTCTTTGGTCTTGTAACCTAAGTGTAGTAATCATCTTGTATCTAACCGAACATGTATGTTTTTCCATTTATATAGAAATGAGATAGATTTACGTTATCTATGAAATCGAATTTTTTATAAATGAATGTCGATTTGGTTATAACCACCGATTAAATTCATAACATTGTCATTTCACTGTGTGAATGTGAGCATTCGTTTTATTTAGTGGTATATGTTATGTCCATAAATATGATTTTAATGAAATCTAACGGGAACATGTTTTCTGTGATTTAAAAGAAAATGGGCACCAAAGAGAAGGACCTCGAGGTTAAACCCGAATGCAACACCAAACACCAGTCACAAACACTCATACCACTACATCGTCCACATGCCAAATTCAGGCAATGAATGGAACGAAGGCGTTACTGCTAGGCACTTGCAGCACGTGAGATGGCAACCAGAAATGGACAAAATGATAGCGCATACTTCAGGAACGGGTGCCAGAAGGCCTAGTGCAGGTTGCTCGTGAATGCACCTACCCGGACTTCCAAAATGCCAACCCTTGAACTTCAAGGGCACTGAGGGAGTTGTCGGACTCACTCAGTGGTTTCGAAAAGAAGGGAGTCTATTTACACACTAAGCAACTGCACAAGTAGCATGCCAGGTCTAATTTGCTACTGTACCCTATAACACCACCCCAAAAATGGGTCTCGCGAGCGAATATGTTTCCGGGAGGCGTTACTTCATGATCCATTGCACAAGTCAGAGGAACGACCTCTAACTTAGTCCGTTGAGAAAAATCTTAGTAAATTTAGACTCCAATGGCAATCAAGTATGTCATACATCTATATTCACCCTGTAGAAAAACATGCTTAATAAGTGTCAACATTAAAGTTGGTGAGTTCATAGGTTTTGTAAGTATGAATGTAATCTCAAAACTATATAATAAGGTTTACTGTGTTACAAGTTTTCGGCCCATAAACAGACTTGCAATGCGTAAACCTACAAAATATAGGTATACCTTATATAAAAATCCCTCCCAAAATGTTTTCCAAGTATATAGTGTCATGAACACGATATCCCAAATGGTTTCAAGTAGATATAAATGATCACAATATCCATAAATGTTTTCAAGTAGATATTAAATGAGCACAATATCCAAAAATGTTTCAAGTAGATATTATAATGAACACAATATCCAAAAATGTTTCAAGTAGATATTATAATGAGCACAATATCCAAAAATGTTTCAAGTAGATATTATAATGAACACAATATCCAAAAATGTTTCAAGTAATATATAATGATCAACAATTCCAAAAATGTTTCAAGTAGATATTATAATGAGCACAATATCCCAATTAGTTTCAAGTATGTAAGAGAAATGATTACGATTACTCTAAAAGTCATGGAACTGCGGACGTAACCTATAAGTATGCCACTTTATTCAAGCCGGTAAAAAATTCATTAGTACCAGTGTGGCCCTGTAGACACCAAATCCCGTCGTAATCCGACATGATATAACGTCGATAGATTCGAATCTCGAACTAGTGAGAGCTAATCACCCGAAACGGCGGTTGTCAATCCCAATAGATCTATTTATAATATTCGCGCTCACCCTCCAAGTGATTTACAGTTCATGAAACCTAAGCTAATCCGTAATTATTCGAGTAAAAGTCAAGTATGTGTTTACGTCCAAAAAGTCAACCAAGTAGTGTATCTCATCGCGAGATATATAAAAGAGTATGTAAATCAATTTGTTATCAACCATATAAATGCATTTGTAAACAAACATGTTCTCATCCCAAAACTTATAAAACAAATCATGTAAAACGTGAGGCTATAAACTCACCTTGAGTGAGCAACTGCCAAGTGTATCACAAATAATGCGTCACGCAAATCGTCGAATGCAACCTATTTAATTTAAGGTCGAATAAGTACTAATCACGTTGAGTAATCTCTATCATGCATAATCAATTTTAGCTAATCACCATCTCATTGTTTGATGAAAAACCTATTTATAATTGTAAAACATTATAAATATCTTAATAATGTAAGCACCTTATAGTTTTATTCCTGGTAGGGTATAGTTACTCCTGTAGTGTTGTAGTACTCCTATAGTTCTAGTTATGACTACTGGTATATAATTATTACTCCTGGTAGTGTATTAGTTACTCCTGGTAGTGTTATAGTTATTACTACTGGTAGTATATTAGTTACTCCTGGTAGTTATAGTTACTCCTGGTAGTTATAGTTATTACTACTGGTAGTATATTAGTTACTCCTGGTAGTTATAGTTACTCCTGGTAGTTATAGTTTATTTTCTAAGTCTGGCCCGACTATAATGACCTACTAAATCACATTTTCATGACTCTAGTTCTAAAGAGAATTTATGCGAACGAAATTTGAAAACTTTCTAGTTCTGTCCAGACCCAGCAACACGACCGAAAGGCGAAAAAAGCCTCGCATCAGATCTGATGCAGGTATAATTATCAAAAAAGCCAGATTTTTGCCCCCGCCTACAACCCTTTATCACTCGCTTTTAGACTTAAAGAACCATCGCGGGGAGAGTAAAAACGACCTTTCCGAACGCTTTCATGGTTTCGGCCAGAAGCCGAAACGACTCGAAAGTGCCGCAAATACCATCTTAAAATCCTGACAAAAACCACTAACTTAACAAATGCTGAATTTTTATATCTCGAATATATTACCTCTTTTTCCGCTCTAAACGTTTTTCCGTTATAAATCCGTTGACAAGTTTCTTTCTTACCTTAGCGGAATCGTCGTGAATCATACAACTTTATAAAAATAAAAAATAATGTGTTAATATATACGATTTTGACATAATCATGTTGAGTGTCCTGTTGAATCCATTTTTAACCTTGCTATTTATACCTTACTAACTTTTGTAGTTAAAACATTTTTTACACCAACTTAAGTATGGTAGCATATACATCTCATTCCCTTTAACATGATATTAGAAATATCTCCACAAAATAGATTATGTGCAAAAAATGATCATTACATGTAAAAACTCCATTTAAATGTTAAAAATCCTACATGGTGATTCAAGCTACAATAGAACTAACATATGCATAAAATGAATATTGAAAGAACATAAAGGGTTCTAATAGACCTTATGATGTATGATGATGATGATGATCAAGTGCTAAATCCTTGTTTAGCCTTAAAATCTAAGCTTGCACAAAGAAAACCCTAGCTTCACTTTTCTTGATTAATACTTGAAAAAGGTAATCCAATGCTTGGAAACACCTTAGAAATTCTTAGGATGGATTTATGAAGGTGTGTAACTGTTGTATAAAATTTTGTCTGGATTTGGTATGGTTGTTGGTTTGTACCGTGAGCTCAAAGAGGCAAGAAGAATAGATTTGAACTTCGCTTCACTAAGTGTAAATGTTATATATGTTTTATCTTACTAGGAATACATGTATATAAGATGTCTTGGTCAAAAGTATGCATAAGCTAGTCAAAAACATGCCCATGGTCTTAAGGAAGACTTGAAGACTTGTCTCTAGTCAAAGGAACATGGTAAGGTTGTGTTTAATGCATATGTGATGTACAAAGCCACTTGGTGAAGTTTTCTCTTATATTTCTTTGTATACATTGCTATAATTTCGGCACATGCATGATACATATGATATATTTTTGTAACTTTTATGTATTGGGTATAAATGTGGGTATTTGTTGAAGCGTAGAATTATTTTTGTGGTTCCGGGTATGCCTAAACTTAATTTATTGCGAAACGTAAACATTTTACGCAAACGATAAAAATAAAATAAACAAAGACCATAATTATTCTCAAAATAATTATTTAATACTTGCTTGATGTGAACATTTAATTATTTGATGTCCGTTTATATTGAACGATAATTTTTGGCATACGCGATTTAACTTAACATTTACGATTTTAAACAAACGCGTACAATACTAAAAGATACATTGCGGATTTATTGACGACGTCAATAACCCTAAAACACGGGGTGTTATATACCCTGCAAGAAAATGCTCTTACATGGTGGAACTCCCACGTTAAGACGACTACTCATAAAGCTGCCCATGTAATGCCATGGAGGACACTGAAAAAGATGATGACACACAAATACTGCCCAAGTGGCGAAATTAAGAAACTAGAGTTCGAAATGTGGAATTTGAAGGTGAAGGGTAACGATGTGGTAACCTATAGCCAACGTTTCCAAGAACTGGCACTAATGTGCGATCGGATGTTTCCGGAAGAAATAGACCAAGTTGAGAAATATGTCGGTGGCTTGCCCGACACGATCCATGGCAGTGTGATGGCAACTAAGCCAAAAACTATGCAGGATGCCATTGAGTTCGCCACTGAACTCATGGACAAGAAGATCAACACTTGGGCTGAACGTCAGGCTGACAACAAAAGAAAGTCTGATGACACCGCCAAGAACAACCAGAATCAGCAACCAAACAAGAGACAAAACACTGGAAGAGCTTATGCCGCAGGAAATGATGATAAGAGACCATACGGAGGGCCTAGACCTCTGTGTTCCAAATGTAACTATCACCATGATGGTCCTTGTGCTCCCAAATGCCACAAGTGCAACCGATTTGGTCATTTAGGTCGTGACTGCAAGAATCCCCTAAATGTCAACACTGGGGCTAATCAGAGGGCTTGTTTTGAATGTGGTGCTCAGGGGCATTTCAAGAAGGATTGCCCAAAATGGAAGAACAACAACAACCGGGGTAATCAGGCTGGAAATGCCAAGGCTCAGGCAAAGGTGTATGCCGTGGGCAATGCAGGGGCAAACCCGGACAACAATGTCGTCACGGGTACGTTTCTCCTAAACAACCGATATGCATCTATTTTATTTGATACCGGTGCCGATAGGAGTTTTGTATCTACTGCATTTAGTCCTGATTGGTTTATCACAATCCGACTGCATTAGATAATAGAATATATGTCAAACTAGCCGACCCGGGCGAATAGATGGTGATAAATACACAATTATCCGGGTTATACGTTAAACCTAATAAATCATCCTTTCAACAAAGGACCTAATCCTGTAGAACTAGTAGTTTGACGTATATAATTGTATGGATTGGTTGGCAAAGTACCATGCCATTATTGTCTGTGCGGAAAAGATCGTTCGTATTCCTTTAGAGACGAAATTTTTAATCGTTCGTTGGTGACCGAAGCATTAATTAAACCACAAGACCCGATTAAACATCATCTCGGTACTAAGGCTCCAAGAGTAATTTAACGAAGGATGGTCATGTATTCTAGCAAATATACCAATCACCGCAACCAAAGAGAAGACAAGTCAAAGAGAAACGACTAAGAAGTGCCAGTTGTTCAGAATTTCTAAGTCTTTCCTGAGGACTTGCCGGGTATAACCACCCACTCGACAAGTGGAGTTTTCGATCGATTTGGTAGCGGGTGCTACAGCCTTAGGAACACAGGCACCATATAGAATGCACCATCCAAAATGAAGGACTAGCGAAGCAACTACAGTAACTACGCGATAAAAAGGCTATCATAGCACCAAGTTTCCTCAACCTTGGGGAGCAACCAGTTCTGTTTGTAAAGAAGAAAGATGGGTCTTTCCGGATGTGCTCAATTACAGGGAATTGAACAAACTGACCAAGTAAAGAACCGCTACCCACCTCCCTAAGGATCAGATGACCTATCACCAGCTGCAAGGGTCAAGTATTCTATTCAAAGATCGACAGAGGTCAGGGTATCACCAGTGAGGGTTCGAGAAGAAAACATTCCAAGACTGCATTCAGGACTCTAACGGTCACTAAGAATTCCAAGACATGTCTTTTGTTTTGACTAATGCACCGTCCGTGTTCATGAAACCTTATGAACCGGATGTGTAAACGTACATGGACAAGTTTTTAATTGGTCTTCAATCGATGACTTTTTGAATCTACTCCAAAAGTAAAAGGAACATGAAAGAACACCTTAGGTAGATCTTGAAATTGCTTAAAAGGAAGATAATATACGCCAATTCACCAAGTATTAATTTCTGGATTTCAGGGTACAATTCCTCTTTCACAGTGATTGACTTCGAGGTATTCACGTTACCATTCCAAGATTGAATCTATTAAAGGATTGGGCGTCTCCTAAAACTACCAATAGAGATTCCGCAATTTTGGGCCTTGCCGCTATTATAGAAGATTTCATCGAAGGGTTTTCAAGATCGCCTAAGACATGACCAAACTAACCCAGAAAGGTGTCAAGTTTATTGGGGCGATAAACAAGGAAGCATGCTTTTCACTATTGAAGCAGAAGCTATGTAGTGCACCAATCCTGGCCTTACGGAGGGAAGCAAGATTTTCATCGCAACTGCGATGCCTTCAAAGAAGGGTTTATGGCGTTGTTGTTGATGCAAAGAGAAAATGTGATTTCTATGCATCACCCAGTTAAAAATTCATGAAAAGAACTATACGACTCATGATTTAGAACTTGGGGCAGTAGTGTTCGCTCTAAAAATTTGGAGGCACTATCTGTACGGAACCAAGTGCATGGTGTTCACTGATCAAAAAAGTTTACAACACATTCTTGATCAGAAGGAATTAAATATGAGGCAACGTCGCTGGTTAGAGTTGTTGAGCGATTACGATTGCCAAATTTGTTATCACCCAGGGAAGGCGAATGTTGTTGCTGATGCTCTGAGCAGGAAGGAACGAGAACCACTAAGGGTTCGGGCCTTAGTGATGACTATTGGCTTGGATCTTCCTAAACAAATCTTGAAAGCTCAGAAGGAAGCACGAAAGCCGGAGAACATCAAGAAGGAGGATGTTGGAGGTATATTGGTTGAGAATTCAAAAGATCCGGAGAAACTTAGAACGGAAAAGTTGGAACCACGTACGGACGGAACTATGTGCTTATAAATAATGGCAGGAGTTTGTTACCAGTTTTTGGCTACTAAAGGACTGTGATCATGCACGAGTCCTACAAGTCTAAATACTCTATTCATCCGAGTTCTGACAAGATGTACCCGGATATAAAGAAGCTATATTGGGGCCTAATATGAAAGCTAACATCGCCCACCTATGTTAGCAAATGTTTGACCTGTGCTAAGGTCAAGGCCGAACATCAGAGACCATCGGGTTTGTTAGTGCAACCCGAGATACCTCAATGGAAGTGGGACAACATCACGATGGATTTTGTCATGAAACATCCCTAAGTCCGTCACAAGGTTATGACACAATTGGGTGACGTTGACCGACTTACAAAGTCTGCATTTTTATGCCAATGAGGAAACAGTATTCCTATGGATAAACTGCAAGTAATGTACCTAAAGGAGGTAGTCACGAAGCATGGAATACCTGTTTCAATTATTTGTGATCGTGACCCTCGGTTCGCATCAAATTTCTAGAGGTCACTTCAGAAGGCTTTAGGTACAAGTTTGGATATGAGTACTGCATATCATCCCAAACCGACGAACAAAGCGAGAGAACCATCCAAACTCTGAGGATATGCCTACATTCTGCGTAATCAGACTTTGGAAAAATGGTTGGGTAAACAATTGCCATGTAGGGAGTCGAGTTTTTCATACAATAACAGTTATCATGCTAGCATTAAGGCTGCACCGTTTGAAGCACTGTATGGTCGAAAGTGTCGTTCACCCGTGTGTTGGGCCGAGGTTGGACAAGTCATCTCACTAGGTCCAGAATTAGGTGCAAGAAACAACGGAGATGTCATCCAAGATTAATTAAACAAAGGATTCAAACCGCTCGAGATCGACAAAAGAGCTACGCCGATTTAAAGCGTAAACCGATGGAATTTCAAGTTGGAGATAAAGTTATGCTTAAAGTTTCACCTTGGAAAGGGGTCGTATGTTTTGGAAAACGGGGGAAATTAAACCCCAGATATGTCAGACCTTTCAAAGTGTTGAAAAAGGTTGGAGCCGTTGCTTACAAGCTTGAGCTTCCTTAAAAGTTAAGCAGGGTCCACAATACATTTCATGTATCCAACTTGAAGAAATGTTATTCTGATGATCCATTAGTCGTTCCGTTGGAAGGACTGCAAGTAGATGACAAGCTTCATTTTGTTGAAGAGCCTATAGAGATCATGGATCGCGAAGTCAAACAATTGAGGCGAAGCCGTGTCCCAATTTTCAAGGTTCGATGGAACTCTAGGCGGGGTCCTGAGTTTACATGGGAACATGAAGATCAATTCAGGAAGAAATATCCACACCTCTTCACTAAGATCGCACCATCATCAAGTGCCGTGTGATAAGCCTTGAGGACAAGGCTTATTTAACGAGGGAAGACTATAACACCTCATGTTATAGATCATTGTACGACATTATGTAATGCACAATTTATTTTTAGGGTTTTACGCGTTTACTCTTAAACCGTAAACATTAAGTTAAATCGCGTAAACTAAAAATGATCTCAAGTCATGCTTTTGGTTTTACTAATGCACGGCGTGTTCCATGGACCTTATGAAAAGGGTGTGTAAACCGTATCTGGACAAGTTTGTAATTGTCTTCATCGATGACTTTTGGATCTTCTCCATAAGTAAGAAAGGAACATGAAGAACAACCTTAGGCAGATCTTGATCATTGCTTAAGAAGGAAAGAATGTATGCCCAAGTTCTACAAGTGGAATTTCTGTATCTCACTGGGTACAATGTCCTCGGTCACGTGATTGACTTGGAGGGTATTCACGTTGACCTTCCTAAGATTTGATTCTATCAAAGATTGGGCGTCTCCTAATAACACAACAAAGATTCGCTAATTTTTGGCCTTGCGGCTATTATAGAAAGATTCATCAAAGGGTTTTCAAAAGATCGCCCAGTCAATGACCAAAACTAACCCAGAAGGTGTCAAGTTTGATTGGGGCGATAGAAACTAAGAAGCAGCTTTTCAACTATGTAAAGCAAATAGCTGTATCAGTGCACATCCTGGCCATACCTCGATGGGAATCGGGATTCTTCGCTTCTTACGTGTTCACAAGAAGGGTTTAGGCTCTGTGTTGATGCAAGAGTGAAAGGTGATTTCTTATGCATCACGACTAGTTAAAATTTATGAAAAGAACTATACGACTCATGATTAAAACTGAGGGCGGTCGTGTTTGCTCTAATGATTGGAGGCACTATCTGTTACGGATCCAAATGCACGATGTTCATGATCACAAAAGTTTACAACACACATTCTTGATCAAAAGGAATTTAAATATGAGTAAACATCGCTGGTTAGAGTTTGTTGTTGATACTACGATTTCCATAATTCGTTCATCTCCATAGGAAGGTGAATGTTGTTGATGATGGGCTACTGAGCAAAACGGAATGAGTACACTAAGGGTCGGGCATTAATTAATGACTATTGCTTGGGATCTCCTAAAACAAATCTTGAAAGCTCGACTGAAGTACGAATGCTGGAGAACTTCAAGAAGGAGGATGTTGAAGGTAATTTTTTGTTGAGAATTTCAAAAAGATCCTGAGAAACTTAGGAATAGAACAAGTTGGAACCACTTGCGGATGGAGACTATGTGCTTAAATGGCAGGAGTTGGTGACCATGTTATGGCGACTTAAGGGCTGTCTATTCATGCATGAGTCCTCAAGTCTAATAGACTTCTATACATCCGGGTTCTACAGATGTTTTCCCAGTGATATGAAGAAAACCTATATTGGTGGCTCAATATGAAAAAGCAACTTCGCAATATGTTAGCAAATGTTTCACTCCTGTGCTAGGTCAAGGCCGAAAATCATAGACCATCGGGTTTGTTAGTGCAGCCCGAGATACCTCAATGGAAGTGGGACAACATCACGATGGATTTTGTCACGAAGCTTCCTAAATGTCACAAGGTTATGACACTATTTGGGTGATCGTTGACCGACTTACAAAGTCTGCCATTTTTTATGCCAGTGAGAGAAAACGAATCCTATTGATAAAACTGGCCAAGATGTGCTAAAAGGAGGTTAGTCACAAGCATGGAACATACATGTTTCAATTTATTGTGATCGTGACCCTCGGTTCACATCAAATTTCTGGAAGTCACTTCAGAAGGCTTTGGGTACTAACTTGGATATGAGTACTGCATATCATCCGCAAACTAACAGACAAAGCAAGAGAACATCAAAACTATCGAGGATTTGCTACGTGGCTTGCCTATAGACTATGGAATTGGTTTGGTTAAACATTTGCCATTGTCGCGAGTTTTTCATACAATAACAGTTATCATGCTAGCATTAAGGCTGCACCGTTTGAAGCACTTTATGTTGAAAGTGTCGTTCACCCGTGTGTTGGGCCGAGGTTGGACAAGTTCAACTCACTGGTCCAGAATTAGTGCAAGAAACAATGGAGAGGATCATCCAGATCAAACAAAAGGATTCAAACGCTCTGCGATCGACAAAAAAGAGACGCCAAACTTAAAGCGTAACCAATGAGTTTCAAAGTTGTGGGAGAATAAAGTTATGCTTAAGGTTTCGCCTTGGAAAGGGGTCGTACGTTTTGGAAAACGGGGGAAGTTAAACCCCAGATATGTCAGACCTTTCAAGGTGTTGAAAAAGATTAGAGTCGTTGCTTACAAGCTTGAGCTTTCTCAAGAGCTGAGCAGGGTCCATAATACGTTTCATGTATCCAACTTGAAGAAATGTTATTCTGACGATCCAAGTTGTTAGTCGTTCCGTTGGAAGGACTTCAAGTGGATGACAAGCTTCATTTTGTTGAAGAAATGTCGAAATCATGGACTAGCAAAGTATAAGGTTCTTGCAAAGTCGGTCCTTGTGTAATACAAGTATGGGGACTTGGCAGTTTTGCCCCCCCACTTGTTACTTCAAGTAATTTGCAAAATCAGCCCTTGTCTTTTTCCTTTGTAAATATAACTTAGGGAATTGGCAATTTCAGTCCCTATAGTTATATTTTTTTTCTTCTTTGACTTTCTTTTGACTTGACCATGTCGGTGTTGACTTTGACTTTGACCAATTGACTTTTCTGTTGACTTTTTGACTTGATTGACTTTTCGGCTTCGATTTGGCTTTGTCTTTCACAGTCTTTTCCATTCCATGTTCGGTTTTGTCGTTTTGGCTTCGTTTTTCGTCCTTTTCTTAGTTATCCGTTCATGCACAACACAATTAGCAAAACAAGCGTATATTTGGCATTTTAAGTCCGTTTTTGGTTATTTTAGCTCGTTTTTAAAGGTAAAAGGTATGTGTAATTAAACACATACCAAGCACGTTAACTTATCTACGCTTGATCAAATACACAAAAATTATACCCAATACTTAAATTTTATTTAAAACTTCAAGTATTTATCACATTATGCATATTCTTCATGAAAGAATTCAAATCAAACTCTACCATGTGCAAGTTATACATTTTATTAAGTCTATCCTACATTATACTTAATATAATGCAAGTATTCATTATATAAAAGATCAAAACATATCCTAACTTATACACAAGCACGATTTCGTGTACATATGACTAGGAGGACAAGATTGGAACAAGAAAACTTCACAAATATCTCCATACATGCATCTTGCATCCACTTGAACTCATGACTAGCTAAACTTATCCAAGATAAGCTTCAACTTTCTTTCCAAGTCTTTCCACCTTGCATACTTCCACTAGACATCAAATATCTTCATAATATCTTCTATTAGAAGGCTCACACTTCCTTTCCTTAGCAAAATAAAAGGCAAACAATCTCTCTTTCTCTCTTATTAAACCCACGGCTCAAAAACCTAACCAAAACAAATCCATAGTTTGATTTTTTATCATTATACAAGCATACATACATCATATTTGTCTTTGTTGTCATTTCTTTACTAGCTCATTCCTTATATAATACTTCCACATTTCTCATGAGATATCACATACATTGCAACACTTAACAAAAATCATTTTCTATCTCTCCCCTCTAAGCCAAAACCCACGGCTCAACCCCCCCTCTAATCTATCCATAAAAAATTTATATAACCTATTTACATACACTCTCATATCATATCTAAGATACCTCAAAGTATTTCGAAGTCTTGATTAATTATTTACAAGTGTTGAAGCAAGAAATCAAGATTAGGGTTTTCATTTGGAAACTAGGGTTTTCTTGGTTATAATCTTGGGTTTAAAGTCTAAACAAGGGTTTAGCACTTATTTTTCATCATCCTACATCATCTCATTAAGGTTATCTTAAGCCCTTAACTTTTCATTTATATAGTGAGTAAAGTGAAATGTGATGTTTATATAGTGAATCAACTTAGGATATGTTTAACTTGTAAACATGGGATTTTTCGTTGTAAAATATAGTTTAATAACTTAATACACATGTTTATATTGATAGTAATAGAATTATAAATGGATACCTAAGTATTTTACAATCTTAATTAAGCTTAAAAAGTGTTGATGTTAATTAGGGTTTATAAAAGTTTCTTAATATGATTCAAGTAAAAGAAATACAAATGACATGTTAAGGTTAATTATAGACCTATAGTAATGTTATATGATCATTAAAATAAGATATAACAAGATGAGAAGACTTGTAATACTTATGTATATTAATGTAAAAAGTATAAAGTGAAAAACAAAAAACTAGTCAAAAATGGACTTAATTGAAAGTTATTTTAAACATTTTCTGTCCAAAAGGTGTTATAAAAATTATAACTTATATTTATATTTATTATAAGATAATACATTTCACAAACGATTCTGATAAAGTTAAGAACTTGTCAAAAAACGGATTAATAAACGAAAAAGTTACGTTAAAACGATTATACGTTAATTAAAACGTAGTTTATAAAATAACTTTTAAAAAACTTAATATCAAACAACTAGTTTGATAATTTTTAACAATAATACAAATTTTAAGATTACCAAATGATAAGAACGGAATATTTTTCAATAATAGAACGAATGAGTTATGGAATTTCGCGAGATTTACTGACAATTAAATGACTTTTTATAAAACAATTTTTTATAAAAATTACTATTCATGATAGAAAGTTACATTTTTGTAAACCTCATAAAACTATAGAACTTTCAATAACGTGAACGTCCTCGAAAGAATCATTAAAAACAGAGCTATAACGAATAAAATACGACATTTACGGGTTTTACGACAACAAATACGATTTTAATAAAACTCACGTCTGATGTGAACATAAATAGTACTGTACGACCAGAGGGTTAAAATATGAAAATTTCAAATTATATAACTCGTCCTAATACGAAAAATGGGCTAAGAAACGTTAAAATCGAGGCTTAAAAAAAACGTAAAATTTATGTAGTTTTACATAAAACGATAATATAAAGCTTTTTACTTATTTAATACGTAATGTTTTATACCAAAACCCTTAGTTGGGATTGAACTATATAAGAATAATAATGTGTTATCAAAGTCATAATTAACTGGAGTTTTCATAAAGAGCCTCTTCGATGGACGTATCATACGAGTTGTTGGATCTATACTATTTAAAAAGTGTCCTAACTCATCGAAAAACACAATGTCAAGACCTCTTAAATTAATATCCCGAACGATAGTTACGATGTAACAACTAAAAGATATAATCAAGTACTCGTTACTTATACGACCTATGATAATTTAGGTGCAATTCGATCTTTAACGGAGCTTTTATCTGCGATATTTGTATTATCAGAACCTAGTGAGTACATAGCCCTACAATATACATTTCAATGATTTATAATTATGGGGTGGAACATGCTTGTTTTAAAAATAAGGACGCAATAATATTACATGTTTACCTAAGTTGGCTACAACCCAGTTTAAGAGTCCCATGTCATGAATTTTCAATTATTGCATAGATATGTAGTTGGGAATTACATTATGTGAGCGCTATTGTATCTATAATAGATCTATTTGGTAGAAACGACCTCCCCGTCGTGTGACATGAGCCTTATCACTAGAGGAACGAACGTAAATAGCATGACAATTAGGATTATAGGGTATACATCCGGGATTGGGCCGTAAATTGCAAATATATATTTTAATTGCAAGAAAGATTGTCGAGCATTCAGTGTCATGAGCTTAGTGTATAAGTTAATCTAGTTATATGTGATGTCTGCATGTGTTAGCAATCATCACGGGAAAAGTCTTGCGACCTAGCATAATTATTATTCATATCAAACCTATGAATTCACCAACATTAATTGTTGACGTTTAAAGCAATGTTTTTCAGGAGTCATAAGCATAAGGTGCCAAGGAATACATTGGTGATTTTGTTTATTTTTGAAGTCATAGCTAAAGATATGGATGTTATTTGTTGTATAAACGCAGTAATCTTTGTAAAAATAATCAATGAACAAGTAAAAAGCTTCGGGCTATTTGTATCAAATCTTTGTTAAATCCAATGTTAATCAGGTTTTAAAACGACTTTGGACGTAATCTAAATATACTTGTGTTTATACGAGTTAATCTTAAATAATTGATTCGAATATGAATAGTGACCATAATATGCTCGATACAAGGCCAATAGCATGTTCATAATGCAATGTTCACAATCCATTGAGTAAGCCCAATAGCATGTTCACAAGATTATATTCATATGCAATGTTTTAAAACAGCGTTGCTGCGGGGCACTAATTTTTCGCACGTTTTTGCGGGCCATTAATTGTGTTTTTTTTAATTTTGTGCGAGTTTATTTTTTCGGTCTCATGTTTAATAGTTTGTTTTTTTCTTATATTGGCATATGTGTTGGGCCTCATGTTTAAAGGGGTTTTTTTTAGCTATACGGGGGTTTCCTTTTTTTAACTATAATTTTATGGAATTACGTTGCGAGTTTATTTTTTCGGTATCATGTTTAATAATTTGTTTTTTTCCCTTATATGAGTTTATGTCCCGCGCGTTGTTTCGGGCGGTTAAATTTTAATAGTTTTTTTTATATGGATTTATGTGTTGGGTCTCATGTTTACTTTTTTATACTTTGGGTCAGATGTTGGGCCAGATTATGGGCTATTGTTTTGGCCCACTTTGGTTGGCACTGTAGCGTTTTGTAATTTTTTTTTAGTTTGGGTCAGAAGTTGGGCCAGATTGTGGGCTAATTTTTTGGCCCACTGTGGTTGGCACTGTAGCATGGTCAAAGGGGTGGTCAGACATTTATGAAATGTATATAAGAGTAATACCAGTTTTTTAATCGACCCGATCAACCTATCAATTCCTGATTCAACTGGTTAAACCGATGGTTATTTTTTGTTTAAAATATTGTTAGTATGTGCTCTAGTTATGTATGTTGTACCATTTAAGATTAAAGTCATAATTTTTGATGTTATACTAAGTTAAAGGTAGCATAATGGGCCGAAATGCCTTAGAAAGAGTACGTACAAAAATATATACTACTGTATAAATAGATGAACAGGAAGGACCGCCGTAAGAGAACATACAAAAAAACCCTAAAATAATTTTAGATGGTAATACACCATCTATTTTTTTCTCCAAACAATTACATATTTTTATCTACTTAGTTTGTTTTGTTTGTGTTAATTAAATATAGCTAAGAGGCGCGCAAAACAGATTGAATGATTGTTTATTTTTTTGGTGCAAGGTGAACATTTTTATTAATTACCAAACTTTTTACAACAAATAAGATGTTATACTGGGCTCTATTTCCTATTAAGTTAAAAATAGCATAATCATCCGATATCTCCTACATATCTAGCATTAAAACCTTCATTCCTTGGATAGAACTAGAATCTACTCTGCTACTACCCATACAACAGCAGAGAAGGAATAAGCCAGAGTAGCTATCCCTTTGTTCACCTGAATGCACCATTAGCATAACCTCACAATTACATTTCCCCAACACAAGCTAGTATATACTATTCAACCAGCATCCACAATAGTATACGCTGGACAAGGCAGGGCATTATTGTAAAGGTTGTAGC
Organism: Tanacetum coccineum; assembly: GCA_026074375.1. NCBI lineage: Eukaryota > Viridiplantae > Streptophyta > Magnoliopsida > Asterales > Asteraceae > Tanacetum > Tanacetum coccineum. The sequence continues at coordinate 56,950 of BQNB010012487.1, forward strand.
CCCATTCATAATTCATGAAGGGCTCTTCCAACTTAGCTACATTTCCTGCATAGCAGGCATCACTAAATCAGAAACACCCACCCTCATGAATATCCAACCTAGCCTCCAAAAGTATAAGTATATGTTAATCCCAGATAAGATTCTGGACTAGCCAATACTTATACACACCCAAGCCATTCATCACCACAAGGTTGAACACCTACCTTATGGTATATCAACCTGTGCAAAACCCCAAATGACCCAGATAGGCAATCAGACCCTCCTAAGGCCATCTGATGCAGCTAAAAGGATCAAACGCATTTTACCAAGGTCAACTCCAAAATACAAGGTTTCAACCATTGTAATGGCTTGCATACTGACTATTATATGTTAAGGAATAACAGCAATCCATTAAACTTTCAAGGAAAACCTCAAAACCTCAATAATAATCTTGACCCAAACACTCGTTTACCAACTTTACAGGGGACAATTATTTTGTATACTGCATTTAAATGTTCCATTCTTCACAAACCTTCATTACAGCAATAGATCTCTTTACCTTTAAACTGAGATGTTGCAACTTTATGCTTTCCTCAATCCCATTAAACAGACATTGACAGCTTCTTTGTTCTTGAGTGAAAATCCTTTTATTCTTCTTATTCCAAATATAGTATACTGAAGTTGCAATGGTTATTCTCTGAATAACACTCCTTATAGAATTTCTGCATCCTTCATTGGCAATAACATCTATCACATTCTCACAACTACTATCCCACTTTGATTCATTCAGTTTTCCTTTGATTTTACTCCAAACATCCTTTGAAAAAGGACATTTGAAGAAAAGATGATCATGAGAGTCATTTTCTGATTTACACAATGGGCATGGCATTTGAACATTCTTATTCCAAGCCATTAATCTGTCTTGAGTAGCCGATCTTTTCTGCAGAGCAAGCCAAAGGATAAAAGCATACCTTGGATTGCACTGGGAAAACCAAACCACCTTATACCATTTCACATCATCCTTCACCTCTTTGAAAATCTCCCAAACCTTCCTTATAGAGAACTTCCCAAATGTGCCCTTATTATCTTTTCATATAGCATAGTCAGCACTTCCTTTTTTCAAATCAGGAACCTTAATACTTGAGAGAAAGCCAAACTGAGTCTTCTATTCTTTAGGCCACATCCACTCATTATTAACAATCACATCAGCAACACTAGTTTTTTCATCTAGTCTAGTTTGATATCTACATTTAAAGGGAATCTTATCACATAATGGACCTTCCTCACACCATTTATCAAACCAGATATTAGTGCTTTTACCATCTCCTAATTTCTTCCAAACACTATCCCTAGGTTTACTCCTGAGACTAAGAATAGCTTTCCAAGTTCTACTATCATTTTCTTCAATCTCTATCTCCCATATACTTTTACCATTTAACTTTACTACATTAACCTATTTGACCCATAAGCTATCCTTCTTATCAATAATGTTCCACATATGTTTACTCATGAGGGCTTCATTCCTTTTAACTTATGTTTTGCTGATGATATGTTAATGTTTTGCCATGAGGATATTGGATCTGTTAAAGTGCTTAAAAGAGCTTTGGATGAATTCAGTATGATTTCAGGCTTAGTTCCTAACATGGGTAAAAGTACTGTGTTCTTTGGGAACTAAAGAATCAGACTAAGCAAGAGATTATGGATGTTATGCTGGTATGTGCTTAATTACACATACCTTTTCCACTAAAAACGAACTTAAATGACCAAAAACAGACAAAAACTACCAAATATATGTTTGTTTTGCATTTGTATTGTGCAGGAAACGGATATCACATAAAAGGACGAAAAACAAAGCCAAAAACGACAAAACTAGGCACGGAATGGAAAAGCGTGGAAAAGACAAAGCCCAAGTCTGAAAAAGTCAACCAAAGTCAACCGTGAGCAAAAAGTCAAAGTCAAAGTCAAAGCCAGTCAAAGTCGAAGTCAACCGTGAAAGTCGAAACCGAAACCGAGTCCGGTTCGAGAAGACAACACGGGACCCAATTAATTGGGCCGAGTGTCCCAGCCCAGATGGATAAGCTGTAAAAAGCTTATTATAATGTCCATAGTCCAATTTAAAAGGGTCCAAATGAAACAAGTCCAATCAAAAGCCCAAGTCTGTTACCATGGCAGGCCCCAAAACAAACAACCAGATTAGCCCTTTTACAATACCTTCGTTAGTCCCTGGACTAACGATGCAATCCCAGGGACTAACGGTGAACTTACACCAAAGGACGATTCATGCAATATGCTACAACACTTTCAGGGGGTGAAAGTGTCAAAACCCCAAAGTTCAGAACCAACTGACAGTACCCTCAACCCTCTTTTGATCCGCCATTGATTGTATTCTCCCATATACAGTTTTTTTCCCTGTGTTTTCTCTTATTATGCCCTGAATATTAACACAAGGGATTGAAACCTTAATCCCAGTCACAAATCCTCAATTGCCAAGCTGGAAATCTTCACAATTTTCAAGATTATGGCAATTTGATGGCTAAGGATCAGAACAAAAGCTCTCGCCACAAGTGATTTTTAAGGGCTATGGGTCCCAATTTGCTTTTGAAGACCTTTATGGATCACTCCTCACAAAAGAAAACAACCTCGTTTCTCCTCACAGATAGCACACAAGAAGACATAGCGTTAGACCTAGATAATTAGTATAAATAGGCCTCTCAGTAAGGCCTTTAGGGCATTCAGGTTTTTACTTTAGCAGCTTTATGGTGTATGTTAAGTTATAGTTTACTGTCTTTTAAAATTTAAGTCTATGTTAAACTGTTGTGTTAAGTTAAGGAAATGTTGAAAGTTTCTGTCAAATAGTTAAAATTCTCATTATCGTAAGTCCATGTTTATATTCTTGTTATCTGTCAAGAAGCTCCTTTAAACGCTCTCTAGATGAGCTGCTTAGCAACTTAGGAAATGCTAGACTTTATAGTTTGTTGTTGTTTTAATTCTTTATTCATTCCTCCAAAATCACCCAATAAGATAACAAAAGTCAAAGATCATATGCGTTTCAGAAAGGAGCAGGGTGAGTTGAATTATGGTGGCCCTTTGGTTTAGAAGCTTATTGGTAAACACATTGGATGGTTTATAAGGCTCCTTGTGAAAGCTTACAAAACATCTTATCAAATACGAAAGACCTTTGTAGAAGCTTAATTCTCCTTTTTCCTTTCCTGGGGTACATGTAGCAGAGCTTATTCTAGCTTATTAATTATGTAGTGTTTGAGTGTGTATTATGCTTATTTAGGCATTAGTTTTTAAATGTGATCTAGTTCATTTGTTATAGTTTTAAGGAAAAACTTGTCCAAACACTTGCCTCTTTGACTGCTTATTCTTGTATTGGCTTATTAAGTGCTTTGATTGTGTGGTTGCTAAGTTGCTTATTAGTGGTTTGAGATAATAAGCTAGTCATAGATCTGGTCTTAAGGGTTTGTTCTGTAAAAAATTCAAGTAAATCAAGTCTAAATATTAATTTTACATTTTAAAGGGGTGTTTGGTTTAAGCATGAAAAACGGGTTCATAAAGGGTAGTGGTATGGAGTTGTTGTATCTTGGTTGAGATTTAGCTTATAGTATTTTAAGCTAAGTCTAAGTCGGTTTTTAAAAGTTTTTAGTTGTTTAAAATTGTTTTTTTCAAAGTTTTCTAAGTGCGAGATCCTGTTCATCTTATCATGTTCACTTACCTTCAGTAATGGTGGGATTTTATTGCATTGCTCATTAGTGTGGTGTTTAAACCCCGGATGTGATCGCACCATTTAGTAATTTACTTCATCATCACCATTGTAAATGGTAATCATTCCATCAAACCGTCTTGCTTTAATTCCAACTTCACTTAAGAACGGTTCGCCAACAATAACATCGCCCATTCCTTCATCATGATAATCATCCATATCTTCCAAAACTGCAAAGGCAGTCACAACAAAAAAGGTTCCAACAAAAATAGGCACATTCATTAAGGCTCCTACAACATTATCACCTTTGTACACCATCTTATCTTTCATTATAGAGTTATGAAACTTTTTGGACATCACATTGACATACAATAACGGGAAGAAGTTGACATGTGTAAATTCAAATCCTATCATGCATGAAAACTTTAAGCTGTGAGCACAGTCTATGTGGATTTTCTTATCATTGTTGTAATAACTAGGGTAATCATCAATTCCAGTATCAAGATTTTCATCCCTAGTTCTAAATTCCTTAATTACCTTACCTTCCTCAATGGTAGGCATTAAATCATCACCTTGATCTCTCCTAAGCTCAAATGGTTCATTTAGATCATTTAGTTCGATGTAATCTCCATTCAAAGGGTCTAATGATCTATCAATCACCAAAGTCTCTCCCATTAGCCTAGCTTCTAAATCAAGTTCCATTCTTTCTCTTAAACTTAGCATGTAGACCCTCTTAATTAAACTACTATCAGGTTTAACACTTTTAAAAATAATCTTTTCTTCCCCAACTCTTAAAGTAATCTTTCTTTTGTAAACATCAATTTTAGCATGGGCGGTAAACAAAAATGGTCTTCCAAGGATCAAGGGCACTTTGACATCCTCGGGCATATCTAGAATCATAAAGTCTACGGGGAAAGTAAATTTATTAATTCTTACTAGTACGTTTTCAGCAATTCCTTTTGGATATTTCACTATCTTATCCGCTAATTCCACTGTTAGCTTAGTGTGAGCTAATTCGCCTAATCCTAAGTTAAGGTAGGTCAAGAGATGCATAACACTAACGCTAGCTCCTAAGTCAACAAGGGCATTATCAAAGCAAACATTGTTAATAAAGCAAGGTAAAGTGAAACTCCCTAGGTCTTTCTCCTTTTGGGGTATAGATTCTTTGATATATGAAGCTCCATAAGCTTCCACTAATTTTGGTCCATAGTTCCCCTCTTCTTTTTCATAGTAATAATTATCCAAACGACTTGGAAAAGGAACCGTCGTTTGTCTTGACTTGTACAACAGTGTATTGTTCTGTCCAGTGGATACGGCATATTGAGAAGATCCAATACGGCCTATTAGGTGTGAATCAGCTTCAATAGTAGTCGAGATTGACTTGACTTGATCTGTCTGGTTCGTTTCAGTCGAGCTAGGTAAACTTCCAAATCCTCTCTCATGTAGTACCTTGCTCATTTGCCCGATTTGTATCTCTAATGTTTTAATTGATGCTCCTTGGTTCCTTATGGCAGCATCCGTTGAAGCTCGAATTTCTTTGATCAAGTTAGAGTTTTCCTCGTGTCTTTTTGCTGATTCTCCCATAAATTTGCTCAAGGTATCTTCCATTGATTGCCTTCGTTCTTGGTACGAAGGATTTGTGTTGTTCCTTTGATAAAATCCTAGAGTTGTTGCTCTATATCCCCCACCTTGAAAAGGTCCACCAAATTGTGTGTAGTAAGCTTCTTCTAGGGTTTTCCCTTCTTCTTTTAGTGGGCAATCTTTGGTGTAATGGGGTCCTTTGCATTGTTCACATCCTACTTGAGCAGCATAAACTTTTTCATTCACCTTCTTGATCTCTCTTCCTAGATTGTTCAGTTGTGCTTGTATAGCAGCCAGTCCATCAGAAGTCTCAGTACTTCTTCCTCTAGATGTTCCATTGTGCCATTTTTGAGAGTATTCTGCCATTTCTTGGATGTCCTTTTTAGCATCGGCAACTGTCTTAGTTGGAACGGCACCACTTGAGTCAAGAATCTGTCGTGTTGGAACATTCTTGTAGAATAAAATTACCTCCTGCATCTCAGTCAAATAGTGTTAAGGACAATTCATCAAGAGTTCTTTAAAGCGCTTCCATGCTTGATAAAGGGTTTCATCTGGTTCTTGCTGAAAGTTGTTGATTTCCTCCATTTTCTTCGCAGTTTGACCATGTGGGCAATATTTGTTCAAAAACTTAGTTTTAAGATCTTCCTAAGTTTTGATCGAACCAGTTGGTTCGTTTCTTAGCCAATGACTTGCGACTCCAGTTAAGGATATAAGGAAGACTCAGAGCATTAGTTGATCCTCAGTGATGTTAGGAACATGGATTAAGTCAATAATTTCGAGAACTTTTTCAGTATGTTCGTTCGCATCCTCATTATCCGAACCGCTAAACGTGTTTTCTCAAAGCTCCTTAAAAAATTGGCCTTTCAGTTCAAAACTATCTTTTTCCTCAATCTTAGGCCCAGCAACTCCCGATCCATAGTCCGTTTGGGTCTTGCTCATGTATTGCTCCATGGTTTCTGCCATTGCTTTCGCTTCTTCTTCCTCCGAGTATTCTTGGTTAGAAAATAAATTAAAATCAGGCGATCTCAATTCGTCAAGACTTAGTGACTTGAAGTGTCTCCTAGATGATCGAAATTCTCGTTCAGGTTCTTTGTAAGGTGTGAATAGTTCGTTTGTTGAACTCCTTGTCATGCACTACCTGAAACAAGGGATAAACAATCAGTAGGATTTGCTCTGAAGAAAGATAGAAAAAAAAATTAGCACGAAAATCAAATAGGGAAACCAAGATTTCTGTTTTTGTTCCAGATGATCGATACGCCGTATCCAATGGAAGTGGATACGCCATATTAATCAGTTTGAATGAATACGCTGTATTAGACAGAAAGTTGGATACGCCGTATCCGATGGAAGTGGATACGCCGTATTCAGCTATCAACCAGAACAGTGTATTAAAAAAAACAATTAAATACGCAAACAATTAAACGCACATATATACAAGCAAACAATTAAAGACAAATATACAAAATTTACAGTATATACAAGAATATACACTAATCTAAATTACACTACTCCTAAGGGTTATATCTAATCTAATGTTAAAAACCAAAATATCAAATAAAAATCAAGATTAATTTTCACTCCCCGGCAGCGGCGCCAAAAACTTGATGTGTCGTTGTGTGGTGTATATTTTATTGATTCAAGTTTTAAATTTATATTTTGCCGACTAAACCAAAAACAACACTTTAACGGGCAGTGTACCCGATCGGTAGTAGTTTCGTGGTAAGTAAGGTGTCGAACACTTGAAGCGAGGTTAAATCTATCAATTTAATTAATATCTTAGTTATTTAATCTATGTTAATTCTATTCTATTTTAAACCTATGCTAAACCTATGTTAGTTCTAATCCTAATTCTAACATGTAAAAGGGGGTTTTCAGCCTAAGAGACTGGCACAGGTTGGTTGGTGACTACAATCAATTCAAGGCACTTTAACCCACGCAAGCTAATTAACAGAAGATAAAAGAGCGGTCGAGCCTAATGATAGAAAACTGTATTAACCACTATTAATCCGATTAGAATGTTGGTTAGTTTATTCAGTGCAATGATTTCTTCTCTCGAGGCGGTATATCATTCTTAAGACTTAGGCGTTACATCATCCTAAGACCTAGACACATTAATTCTGTCATAATTAAAGCATCCGCATAAAGCATCCTTATTTGCTGATTATAATCTATCTTAGGGATTAAAGCAATGGTGATCTTGTTAAACCCTAGCTCATAGAGACTTTACCCACTTACCGCTTAATGGTGATTTATACACTAGTAGTCCACTTGTCCAACTATCCAATGGAATTAGAACGTTATTTGTTGAATTATCTAGGTTCACCTTCTAGTCAACACGATCAATAAACCATTGGCAATATCCAATTAACTAGTTAAGCCCGAAGCGTATCCTAGACACAGATTTAGAAGGACAATATTTGTGATCCTATGATTCTAGATGTATAAATTACTATATGGAGAGCTATCCCAGACTCTAGATTACTTGGTCCGTATCACTAGATCCAGTTGAATGATAGGTCGCATACAAAAGCGCGTAAACAAGTATAAATTGATAAACATAAACAAGCATTCAACGATAAATCAAGAAATCGAGATAAACAAATACCAAACATTCAGATCTTCATAATAATGGCTAATACCCGAAGGTATTATCCTTCAAACGTCATAATAAATACAAAATCAATTATTTAGCCAAGGTAAACTAACCGAGTTAACGAATGATACCAAAAACTATACCAAATACTGAAGTCGATTACTAAAGTATATGGAGCTAATACGATGTCACTTATGGAAATGAAAGCGTTGCTTTGCTCGACCTCTTCTGCTCTTTTTCTCCTCTGAAAATTGACTTTTATGGTTTAGGTATCAAGAATATGATTTAGCACACTTAAAACTCATTTTTGAGTTTTCTATTTATAAGGTCTGGAAGTCGGTTCGATACGGCGTATCCAAGGATTGGATAAGGCGTATCGGGGATTTCTTGGAGTAGGGACCACGCTTGATATCTTCTAGAATACTATATTCATTCCATATTTCCAATACGGCGTATTGGTCTTTTCTGGATACGGCGTATTGAGCTTTATTCCTTTGTGGTCTTTGGTGAGTGCAGGCACGGATACGCCGTATCTTCCTTGATGGATACGGCGTATTCGTCTTCAGAATAGTAATCTTCAAAATATCTTCATTTAAGCTCCAGAATGCGCGCCTTTTGCTAATATTCACCAAGTACTCCATAATTACTGCAATTCTCAAATATAAACGATTAAGTAACAATTCTTTGCAATAACTATACAAAATGGGTTAATAACATAGGATAAATGATGCTATAAAATAGACGTTATTTGATGTCATCATGTGTGTATGTGTGAAATTAAAATTGTTATGAGGAAGAAGGTGAATAGTGGATATGTGGTGGAGAATATTTTGATGGGATATGGAGGAGCCTATGTAGGGAATGAAGGAGACAAGAGGGACAACAAGTACAAGGAGAGTATATTGTGTAAGGAAATGTGAGTTGTCACATATGGGTGTTATTTAGGGAAGGTTTATGTGAAGAGGAGTTTAGGCTTAAAGAAGGTTTTGAAGATAAGAAGTATGAAGGTGATGATGTTTAGGATGAAATTAAAGGATTGATTTGGGTTTATGATCACATTGCTAATAAGAGAGAAAAGTGTGGGAAAATGTGATTATGAGATTGTTTAGAAAAAGAGTGTTTAAAGTGTGTGAAGGATATAATCATTTGTTTGGTAATAAGGGTAAACACATGATTAGGAAGGATGGGTTGTAGGATTGTATAGAAGAAGTGTGGGAGTTTGTAAGTCATCTTGTACATGTGAGGAATACATGTGTGAGTTTGTAAAACATTTATATGTAAGGAGATGAGAAAACTCAAAGTATGATTAACCTCCAAATACCACAAACTCATTTAGTCATTTAAACTTTAATCCATGATAATCAACAATGGATTTGATCACTAATCATCTTGATGTAAATAAGCTAAGTGCTTTGCATCCCAAGTAAAACATATCCCATAACTAGAAAGGATGCGTTTACGGAAAGTGACCTTTGACTTACTTTGATGAATAAGGGAGTAAAACCCGTTACGTGATTAGAAACAACGTAAATCCGGATTAAGGTCAAATGAATACTTTCGTTTGATGGTATGTTGAAAATATGATCATACTAGGTTTAGAAAGAAGTTTCGGCCTTGGCTAGAGGCGTTTGATTAAAGATTTGAGTTGGCGTTTTGTTGAAAAATGAGAGGATTCGTTTTTGCTCCTCTCTAAGTCTAAACCTCATTTGAAGTGTTCCTAAATGCTCAAATATCACATACAGACCTTTATTGAAGTTTCCACATGTGTCGGGTAAGAGGAAAGCTGATGTGTTGTTGTGTGGTGTTTATTTATGATAGTTCAAGTTTTAAATTTATATTTTACCGACTTAACCAAAAACAACACTTTAACGGGCAGTGTACCCGGTCGGTGGTAGATTCGTGGTAAGTAGGGTGTCGAACACTTGAAGCGAGGTTAAATCTCTCAATTTATTTATATTTTGGTTGTCTAATCTAAGTTAATTCTAATCTAAGTCAAACCTATGCTAATACTATGTTAGTTCTAATCCTAATTCTAACATGTAAAATGAGGGGTTTTAGCCTGAGAGACTGGCACGGGTTTCGTTGGTGATTATAATCCATTCAAGACACTTTAACCCACGCAAGCAAATTAGCAAAAGATAAAAGAGCGGTCAAGCCTTATGATAGAAAACTGTATTAGCCATCATTAATCCGATTAGAAGTTGGTTTGTATATTCAGTGCAATGATTACTTATCTCGAAGAGGCATATCATTCTTAGACTTAGGCGGGACTTCATCCTAAGACCTAGACACATTAATTCTGTCATAATTAAAGCATCCGTATAAAGCATCCTTATTACCTGATTATAATCTATCTTAGGGATTAAAGCAATGGTGATCTTGTTAAACCCTAGCTCATAAAGACTTTACCCACTTACTGCTTAATGGCAATTTATACTCTAGTAGTCCACTTGTCCAACTATCCAATGGAATCAGAACATTATTTGTTTAATTATCTAGATTCACCTACTAGTCAACATGTTCAATAAACCAAAGGCAGTTTCCGTTAACTAGTTAAGCCAGAAGCGTATCCTTAGCTTGATTTAGAAGGACAATACTTGTGATCCTATGATTCTAGATGTATAAATCACTATATGGAGAGCTATCCCGGCATCTAGATTACTTGGTACGTATCACTAGATCTAGTTGAATGATAGGTCGCATACAAAAGCACGTAAACTAGTATAAATTGATAAACATAAACAAGCATTCAACGATAAATTAAGCAATCGAGATATAAACAAAACCAAGCATTCAGATCTTCATAATAATGGCTAATACCCGAAGGTATTAGCCTTCAAACATAATAATTAATACAAGAATAATTTTTTTAGCCAAGGTAAACTAACCGAGTTAACGAATGATACCAAAAACTAAACGATTACAAAAGTATAAGAAATTACACGTTGTCTTCTATGGATTGGAATGCGTTGCAAGACCTCTTCTGCTCTTTTTCTCCTCTGAAAATTGACTTTTGTGGTGTAGGTATCGAGAATATGATTTAGCACACTTAAAACTCGTTTTTGAGTTTTCTATTTATACTGTCTAGAAGTCAGTTCGATACGGCGTATCCAAGGGATTGGATACGGCGTATTGGAGTTTCTTGGAGTAGGGACCACATTTGATATCTTCCAGAATAGTCACATACTATATCTTGAATACGGCATATTGATCTTTCTGGATGCAGCGTATTAAGCTTGTTTCCTTTGTGGTCTTTGGTAAGTGCAGGCACGGATACGTCGTATCTTCCTTGATGGATACGGTGTATTGGTTGCCAGAATCATTAATCTTCAAAATATCTTCATTTAAGCTCCAGAATGCGCGCCTTTTGCTAATATTCACCAAGTACTCCATAATTACTACAATTCTAAAATATAAACGATTAAGTAATAATTCTTTGCAATAATTATACAAAATGGGTTAAATATATAGGATAAATGATGCTATAAAATAGACGTTATTTGATGTCATCAAATATCCCCCCACTTGAATCCTACTTGTCCTCAAGTAGCCTTTAGAAGTCTATAAAAATATATCCCTAAGGATATTTTCCGTTAAAGCATTTATTTGATCTATTACAAGTACACAACCAAACACCTCATGAAGTAGAAAGATAAAAACACTCAAATCACTCAACTAATCTATCTTGTAACATGTAACTAATTTGCTCAATCGCTCGGTCGTGACGAGTATTCTATCATAAGCTTGACAAGGATACACATCTCCACCGCTAAAGCTAAGGAATAACAAGTTTATAAAGGTAAATATGGGTTTGTATGATAAGGCTTAGGGTTGATTACTCTAACTAATCTTTATCGATACCAATATTCTAGGAGAGCGACAAAGACCACACATACACACCCGTAACAACGGGATAGACACATGTGACTGCTCACCCCCACCTCGAATAAGCTAAAGAGTAGGAATAGTAGAGTAATATATGGTATGGATCTTCTAACTTTCACCAATAGTAATAAACCAACAAGGCAGCTGAGACATGCATACATGGCCGTAACGACAGAATGGACATGCACGCTCGATCACATCCTCATTCGCGTAAAACCCATGGTTAATGATTAATAAAGGGAATTAAGTTTTTGTTAAATAAAAGTTACGAAACAAATAGATTAAGTCTAAAATACAAGTTGCTAGATACTTTTTCCCGACCGTTACCATGATAAAGACACAACTATTTACAACGTCTTGATCATAGATCAAAAACAACAACCTAAGTTGGCATTTCCGTAACGGTTAACTTCCCAAACATCCCATACTTTACATACATTACAAGGCAAGTGACGATATCTACCACTTTATACAATACTCTACATCATCGATTTGTATCAACGAATAATCGATCCTTCATGTAATTCCTTCGATAGTTGCGAAACGAATATCTTCAAACTTTCCTTTTTCTTTTTTGTTGCAATTTTTCTAATTTTTTCAATTTTTTTTCATAACACTATACTATGAAACTCGGTGTAGTTTCACCATCTTCACGATCATAATAATTCTGGATAATTCCTTCAATAATTCTTCATTCTTCGGACGTACCAATAATTGCGATGGTAGTAAAATACATGAGTTTTGACTATAATATACATTCCCATTTGCAATGTGCAAATTTCTTCCAACCGTACCAAAATAGACACAAGACTCAGGAAATACAAACTTTACACTTTAAGCAACTAGCAACTGTAAAATAAACTTAATCTAACAGGGTAGGCTAAGGTGTAACGAAACAAATAATTGGTGTAGTTCCTAAAGGATTGGCTCTACGGGTTATTCTAGGGGTATCTTACTCTTAAAGTGAGAGTAAACAAAGGGTTTATATGGGGTTTAACTAACCAGTGTAGTTAGTAATAAGCAACATGTAAAGGCGATTTGGGTGTAATCCTAAAATTTACCAATTTAAACAAGTTACTCCATCTAAATCCATAGTACTCATTATTGCGGTCTCGAATAGATATACCAAGCCAAGTTCTAAAGTCTACAACATCACCGGCACACTCATATTTTTGTGGAATTTGGGTAAACATTTGGAAACGGATAAGGTTAAATCCTCACAATATCTAACAAGGGTTATTGTGTGCGGGTTATGTATCAAGTAATTTCACAAAAGTATGCTTGAAAAAAAAATTGAGCATAATTTAAGCATTTTAGTGTGAAAATTAGGACAAGTAAACATTCTAATTCCATCCCCCCACTTGAATTATACAACGTCCTCGTTGTATAGATAAACATTAAATAAGGATTAAAAAGAATTAGAATGAGAAACTCCCCTGGTATTTGCTTGATAGACTCTCCATGTTGAGTTTATTAGCAAGGTTGTGTTGAACAACCGCCTTGAAGTTTCAAGACTCTAACACTTCAAGATCTCTAGATTTGTAAATTCTCCACCAATACTCGTCGATATTTCTTTCACGAGGTCCTGTATAAAATATAGGAAAAAATGTGTATTCCTATCTTGGTACCTACGGTTAATTTAAACTAAACTAAACAAACTAAATACGGGTCAGTTTTTTTGAATGCGTCGTATCATGTGCATGAATACGCCGTATTGCCAGAACTGATAATAATGTTTTTAAAGTGCATAAAAAGTAAAGACTGATAGCGTCCAGACAATCAATACGCCGTATGGTATGGAGTGGATACGCCGTATTGATGCCTGGGAAGACAGACTCGATAAAATTAAATAACAATCCGGGTTGTCTCCCGGGAAGCACTTTTGTTTACAGCGAAGTCTTTAAGTTAGACTTTTCTTCAGCTTCTTTTCATCGTTATTTGGTGCGTGTCACCTTCCATCCGTTGTCCTTTTTCTGAAAAATATCTTGGTATATTTTGGACATATTATCTTCGTTTCTCTCCCAAATATCATCTTCTTATAGCAATATATTCTTCATTGGGCCCAAGCGAGTACTGAATAGCTTCAAACTTTTCTGCTTTACACATCCTTTTGTTAGGTTGCTTATCAATGAAGTCGGATGTATTGCTATATTTGCGCTTCGTCTGACTTTGTTCATCATCCTTTTTGGTGTCGCATTTTCCACGTGTTATCAGATAAGGTTTGAAGAACGAGTCAGCAGTAGTATTGTTATTGCTCAAGATTCTATCATTTATTCATCTTTTATTCCAAATCCCATTCATCCAAGCATGGAACAATACCTTTTTAGTTCTTCCATCCATTTTCATGTGTTTATCAAATGACGAATTTATTCGCGATATGAGTTCAAGTGGATCAATCCCCCAGTTGTCTCCTTCGTCCAACATTTCCTCTTCTCCGTCGTATGAATCGGGATACACGGATACGCGTATCTTCCTTGATGGAAGGCGATTCGGTCTTCGATTTTAGTAATCTTCAAAAATATCTTCATTTAAGCTCAAATGCATGCCTTTAGCTAATATTCACCAAAGTACTCTGGTAATTATGTATCTTAAATCTTAAATGATTAAGTAATATTCTTTGCAATAAATTTTATAAACTGAGATAGAATACTGGGATAAATGATGCTATAAAATAGACGTTATTGGATTGTATTCAAATATCCCCCCACTTGAATCCTATTGTCCTCAAATAGCTTTAGAAATTTTAAAAATGTTATGCCTAAGGATATTTTTCCAGTTAAAGATTTATTTGGATCTGTATTCTAAGTTTACACACCAAACACCTCACGAAATAGGAAGATGAAAACACTCAAATCACTCAACTAATCTAGGTGGTAACATATAACCAATTCGCTTAATTTCTCAGTCGTGACAAGTATTCTATCATAATCTTGGCAAGGATACACATCTCCATCGCTAAAGCTAAGGAGTAACAAGTTTATAAAGGCACATATGGGTTTGTATGAGAAGGCTTAGGGTTGATTACTTAATAATCTTTATTGATACAATTTCCAGGAGGGCGACAAAGACAACATTACCACCCGTTATATGACGGGACTACGACACAGTTGCTGCTCACTCCCACCTCAAATAAGCTAAAGAGTAGGAATAGTAGAGTAATATAGGGTATGGATCTTCTAACTTTCACCAATAGTAATAAACCAACAAGGCAGTGAGGACCTGCATACATGGTCGTAAAAACGGATATAGACAGCAGCTCGAATCACATCCTCAATTCGCGGTTATAAACCATGGGTAATGATTAGGAAAGGGAAAATTAAAATTGTTGTTAAATAAAAATTTACCAAAACAAATAGATGAGACTAAATACAAGTTGCTAGACACTTTTTCCCGACCGTTACCATGATAAAGACACGACTATTTACAACGTCTTGATCATAGATCAAAAAAACAACCAAACCTAACGTTGGCATTCCTTTACGGTCAACTTCCCAAACATCCCATACTTTACAAACTTTACAAGGCAAGTGGCGATATCTTCCACTTTATACAATACTCTACATCGTCGATTTGTATCAACGAATAATCAATCCTTCGTGTAATTCCTTTGGTAGTTGCGAAACGATTATCTTCAAACTTTTCTTCTCTTTTTTTGTTGTAATTTTTCTATTTTTTTACTAACACTATACTACGAAACTCGGAGTAGTTTCACCATCTTCACGATCATAATAATTCTGGATAATTCCTTCGATAATTCCTTCATTCTTCGGACGTACCAATAATTGTGATGGTAGTAAAAATACATGAGTTTTAACTATAATATACATTCCCTTTGCAATGTGAAATTTCCAACCGTATCAAAATAAGACACAAGACTCGAGAAATATAAACTTTACACTCTAAGCAAACTCCCCCCCACCAGCAATGTAAAATAAACTTAATCTTACTGGGTTGGCTAAGGTGGTAACGGTGTAACGAAATAAATAATTAGTGTAGTTCCTAAGATACATACCTACAACCAATTATATCCTCATAATTCTCAATGAGATTAATTGGCTCTACAGGTTGTTCTAGGGGTTTCTTTCTCTTTAATTAAGAGTAAAACAACGGGTTATACAGGGTTAAACTAACCAGTGTAGTTAGTTAAAATAGTAACCTGTCAAGGCGATTTCGGTGTAATCCTAAAATTTACAGTTTAAACAAGTTACTCCATCTATAAGCTATAAGTTACTCATTATTGCTGGTCTCGAATAGTATACCAAGCCACAAGTCTTTAAGTCTACTACATCAACCTGCCCACACTCTATTTTTGTGGAATTTGGGTAAACATTTGGAAATGGATAAGTTTAAATCCTCACAATATCTAACAAGGGTTATTGTGTGCGGGTTATGTATTAAGTAATTTCACAAAAGCATGCTTAAAAAAATTTAAATTTGAGCATAATTTAACCATTTTAGTATGAAAAATAGGACAAGTAAACATTCTAATTCCACCCCCTACTTGAATTATAAAACGTCCTCGTTGTATAGATAAAACATTAAATATAGGAATTAAAAAGAATTAGAATGAGAAAATCCCTTGATATTCGCTCGGTAGATTCTCCATGTTGAGTTTATTGAGCAAAATTGTGTTGAACAGCCGCCTTGAAGTTTCAAGACTCCAACACTTCAAGATCTGTAAATTCTCCACCAATATTCATTGATATTCTTTCACGGGGTCCTGTATAAAACATAGGAAAAACATGTGCAAGTCCTATCTTGGTATTAGGTTAATGTAATTTAACTAAACAAACTAAATGGGTCAGGTTGGTAGAAATATACCGTATCAGGTGCTATGGAATACGCCGTACGGCCAGAACTGACATGTATGTTTTATAAGTGCAATAAAAAGTAAAGACTGATAACGTCCATACAATCAATATGCCGTATGGTATAGAGCGGATACGTCGTACTGATGTCTGGGAAGACAGACTCGATAAAATTAAATAACAATCTGGGTTGTCTCCCGATAAGCACTTTTGTTTACAGCGAAGTCTTTAAGTTAGATTTTTCTTAAGCTTCTCCACATTTGAAATCATCTCTCTCTTCTCCATTCTACTTTTTGTGTAAATACCCTGCTTAGTTCCGTAACATATTCATGAACTATAGTGCTGAACTTACTGCCAGGCTTGATTCTATCATACACAAACAAATCAAAATGTCATCCCAAGATATATATATATATATATATATATATATTATATATATACAAAAGATAAGCATTTTAAGTTTAGGTAAAATGACGTACATGAATAAATATAAATGTTACCGATAGATAAAAAACAAAATTGAAATGGATAGTGGATTAATGGGTCTTCTGGCTTGATGGTTGGTCCTGCTGTGCTGTGGAGGTGCTAGCCTCGCTAGTCCTCTGTCTAACCCTACGCCTCTGATACTCTCTCAGTGTCTAAAAATAGCTCGTATATGTCACACCTGCCTTGTCCATCATCCGTGCGAGAATAGCTCGTGTATGTCACACCTCACGCTGCTCAGCTAACGTCCCACGTATCTCGTGCACGTCCTCCTCTAATCTGTCCATCCTCTATGGCATAGTCCTGGCAGCTGGTGGTGGTGGTCGTGGTGGTACTTGTATGGGTGCCGGATCAGCCTGGCCACCCTCATCAATAACAGGGGCATCCTAAGCTACTCCAGGGGCACCAGCCACAGCATCGGGCTGCGTCTTTGGTCTTATGGCCACCCAAGCCCAAGTATCATCTAAGTGCTCACAAATATGCAATCTCACCAACTCAGCCATGTTAATAACCATAAGTGCAAGGGCAATTACCGTCAATCCCTGAAGTGTCTTCGTAGTCAAGAGTCCAAAATGCTTAGCTAATCGAGCCACAAACTGTCCACCAAAAATATGAGCCCCGCTCTTCCTCCTAGCAGAAAACAACCTCAAGTATCTACCCAATAAATAAGGGACGTTGATCGAGTCAACATCCATCCCTCTCAAGTAAAATAAATCAATCACGGTCACCTTCTCAGGTGCCTGACTCCTCCTAGCAATACTACAAGTAATCAACCTATAGCACAGCCTAAGAATAGTATCCTGAATCGCAGTGTAAGATGGGGCTATGCCAAGGAAATCTCCAGCAGATGAGATCCCAATCCAATAATCCCTCAAATCCTCCTTGTCGGTGATCTGTCTCACACTCTCGCCCTAGTAAGCACCGAATCTAGCAGTCTGCGTCTCCTCATCAGTGTGTAATCCTAAGGCAAAAATAAATGGCCTCCAGCTCAAGCGCCTCCTAGCTCCACCCAACTAGAACTGTAGAGCTCTAGATGTGTCTAAATCAAGTATAGCCTCTCCAAGTCAGAATGTACTAAAAAACTCCAGAATAAGCTCATGTACCAATGGTCCTCTAATATCAAAAAGCCACCTCCAAGCTCGCCTGATGAATAAACTAACTCCATGAGCATCTAAGTGCTCCATAAGCATCCTAGCACTCAATCCCTCAGTCATTAAATCCGGTAACCCCCCAAAGTCAAACACCTGAACCCTGTGTACCTCTCTCCTGTAAATCCTAGCCAACCTCAACTCAAAATCCGCTATATCATCCTCTGTGTACTGTAACCCCTTATACCTAAGGTACCGGTACCTCTAATCACGTAGTGGAAGAGCCATGTCTGTAAAATCAACAAGAATAGCACAAAGATTATAGAATTTTTAACATCTGTTCTAAGGATGGATACGACATATTCATAAATGGATACGATGTATAAGGATTGATATGGTCAATACGTGTTGATCCTACTAAAATAGATCTTGCTTAGCTTGTATGAAGCTTAGTTATATTGTGTAAATCCAAGATAACTATGGTAGATGTTGATCCCAACTAGATCTTGCAAACCTTGTAAAAAGGCATTAGTCAGTTATGGAATATGTTGAAAAAACTATGCTTAGAAACTTTGTTGATACTAAAGTGTATGCGGAAATGACTCTTTAATATTTAGTAAGAATATCTATGTTATATTAAACGGTTTATTGCAGTAGAAAGTTAAGATTTAATGAACAATGAATATAACCTCAAAAAGCCTTATATTACTATTATGATGAATATTATGGAGTACTTTATCTTAGGACTAGAGTTTACACCCTTGAAAGCTATGAATACAAAGAAAGACTGATTGATGTTTTGTGTTTTTAACCATAATCTAAGGATCTCCCTCACAAGGAGTCTTTTAAATGATAACTACAAATCTTCTTAAACTTCTATAAGATATCACGCCATATCTTCTAATAATTAAATGATATCACATTGAATTAGTCCATACATAATCACTTTCACAGGTCTTTATCTTCTCTTTTGGCAGTTGTTTTCTCCCATGCATCAGTTATACAGTTCTCCAAACAGTATTAAGTTTAGTACTCTACTAGTACATATACTTCCTTCTGTTTTTTTCTTCCTTTTTTTTTTTTTTTTATGGCTTGTACAAACTGGTTAGTACTGTTGTTATATTTGAGTAGTTTTAAGTTTTTGCTTAAGCAGGACTAAATGTGTAGACATTTTATTCCCAATATCCTCCACTAAACTTGTGATTTCACCTCCAATCATCAAGTTTCTTGAATTAAAATAACTTTAGGCTCTGAGAGGATTTTTTCAAACACTTTATGCTTGGTCTTTTCTTACAAGTATTGGAGATTTTCTTTAAATAGCTTTCTGCCATATCAGAATATTGATCTACTCTCAGCTTGTTACTACAAGCCTGCAAGGTCATAATTGCTTTTGTTATGGATATTTCTTTTAACCAACATGTAAATATCATGTCCTCTTTCTGTAGACACATGATGAACACCACATGTATCATATAACCACCAGTTCAAAGGATCATGCATATATCTCTACAACTTCCAAAGAATATAATTGTCATCTGGTTCAAATAACCTTTTCAACTCTACCTAAAGTTCTTTTGCCTTGTCTTTAGTGGGTTCTGTTGTTCTGAATCTTTCCTTAACCAAATTCCAAAGCTTATCCAGATCATCTCTATCTAATTTCTTCAACATATTATCAAAAGTCTAATAAGCTTCTGTATGTCCTCTAACTCTGCTAATTTTCTAGTATTTTCTTGAGTCTTCAGAGTAAATTTCCCAGTCAATTTTTTTTTTTTTAAAAAAAATTGGATTATTTAACTGTAAGGCTTCATCATTAACCTCTTCTACGGGATATTTACCCATCATCATCTGTGTAGTGTTCCTTGAGACAGTTCTTCTGCTTTTGGTTCTTCACCTGTTTGCTCTTGAACTGACCCTGAAGCTTCTCTAGTCCTTTGTCTTTTAGCAGGTTCTTCTACAATATCTTGACATTCTATTTTTAGTCTTTGAACTTCCAACTCAGAATCCATAAGCACAAAGGATTGTACCTTTCTCATAGTAGCTTCAAAGATCTTTTTAACCTCCTCAAATGAAAGTGATTTTAATTGCTTAAGAGTATAGCCTCCTTCTTGATTCTTTATGTAAGTAGACATGTACTCCTTTTATTGAGCAAAAGTCATTGGCTTGTTCCTCTTAGCTTCAGCCTTTGTTGAGCAAAAGAATTTTCTTTGATTGACCAGTTCACCAAGTTTTCTTGTAGATCATTTCATCATAAACTTTTTTACTACTTGTAATTGTTGAACAAAGTCTTTGTTAGTGCAAACTCTAGCCAAAATATCATTCCCCTCTCATCAGTAAAAATCCTTGAGCTGTCTTCATGCACTTAAGCATTCTTTTGTCTTTCTGCTGCATCAAGTTCTCTGGTTTTTCATTGTAGTTTCATGATCAATCATTTTTGTTCTTGTGTGCTTAAACTTTGCTTCCTGTTCAGCATTGAATATGGATTGTTTCTTCCCTCAAGCACCTTTTTGAGTAGTTCTTCAGTATTACGTATTGAACTTTTGAACTCTCTTTTGATTTTCTTTGGAGGTAGACTCTTTGCAAAACGGCTTTGGCCTTTATTCTTTTCCTTTACACCAGCAATACTAACCAATTCACTGGCAGTACTAACTCCACCATTGCCAGTACTAACCCTGAAGCTTCTTCTTCTAGTGTAAGTTTAAACATTTTTAACATCCCTTCTTTGTTCAGCTGCATCTGCAAAGACCTTAGCTGCACTAAAAACACCTAATTGTTCTTCAGGTTGATCACTAACATGAGTATCATCAAACCTTCCCTAATCAGTAACATGTGGAGGAACCAATGAAATTCCTGCATCCATGTCTAGTTCTTTAATCAAACTCCTCCTCTGTTTGGAAGGATCCTCCTCATCTTCCTCAGCACCAAAGATTACAACTTTGGCTCTCCTCCTAGCTTGGCTTGTCTTGACAGTATGCTCTAACTTCTTCACTTTTTTGATAAGCTTTATGAGAGCAGTACTATAGGTCTGTTTTGTTTTCTTTAATTCAGACTCTAAGCTTTCAACTTTCTTGGACAATGATGTCACACCCCCAGATGGGGCCTGGACGGAATACGTGTCCGAGGGCGTGACGTCGTCATAATTCGAACACAAGGCACAAGAGAACGACCACTAATGGACGTTTTGAAAATCATAACTCGTTGCATTGTTTAAAACTAAATAAGTTTTACAATATTTAAAGGAGATTAAACATTTGCAGAAGCGTAAGTAAAATATAGCGGAAGCATAATTTGGTTTTCAAAAGACAACGAGTATGATATTTTGATAAGTCTTGAAAGAGTATCATATTGCACGTAGACTCCACTTAGCACATCAAGAAGTCCAAAGCTAAGCACCTGAGAAAAACATGCTAAAACGGTCAACATAAAGTTGAGTGAATTCATAGGTTTAAGTAAAAAATTTATGAGGACCAAAAACGTTTAGTGAATACAGCTTCACTCAATGTATTACGAAAAATATTTAATAATCAGAAACGTTCAACCAAAGTATTGTGGACCACAAGTTTACAGTACGCACGTGACAGTTATAGGAGATATAACTTCACATACAAAGCACATGCGACTATTATAACGGATACAAAGCACATGCTTACATTAATATCCGACACTAAGCTAGATGTCGAGTTCTTCTTCGAGTATAACCAAACCCGTTATGTTTTATGGCCCAACATAACAAACCTTGTGTTTTATGGCCTAAACATATAAACCGCGTCGGTTACATTATTTTCTGACACTAAGCTAGATGCGGAGTCCTAATCTTAGCTAGAACCAATCTACCACTTCATTAATGTATTTTAAGGCCTAAAATACTAATCAACCTACAATCAACCCATCCAAATATATACATCATTTGGATCTACACACTACTAAAGATTGGAAGACATGAACTCGATATATATGTAACATATGTTACAAATGAA
>BQNB010012488.1:4323-79045 GCA_026074375.1 Tanacetum coccineum
GTTTGTGTTTGCAAATTTGTATTGGTATTTGACATTGTGATGTTGTGAATGGATATCGGATCTTAAGTAGATAAAGTGATTGTTGTTGTGGATTGAAATCAATTAATGTTCACGGGATTTTACAAGTCTTTGATTAAGACCGAGAAAAGAATCGTATCTTTCGCGGGATTTTACAAAATCAAGAAGAAACCGTAAAAAATTAAAATTTGCTAGTTCGGTCCACTGCTAGTTCGATTCACTAGTTCGGTTCTCAATGAGGTAACTAGTTCGGTCCTATCTAGTTTGATCCTTGTAGATTTGTTCATTCGGTCCTAGAGCAAAATGCTAGTTCGGTCCTCAATGGAACGCTAGTTCGGTCCTTCAAGAAATTCTAGTTCGATCGTTTAGTTCGATTGGTTAGTTCGGTTCAACAAAGACATCTAGTTCGGTCCAAACATACACCACTCGTTCAGTCCCGAATGATGACACTCGTTCGGTCCTCCAAGGAAAATTACTCGTTCGGTCCTTGAAGGAGTACACTCGTTCGATCCTTGATAGAATGTCACTCGTTCGATCCTCGATAGAATGTCACTCATTCGATCCTCGATAGAATGTCACTCGTTCGATCCTCGATAGAATGTCACTCGTTCGATCCAAACAAGTAAGTTGCACGTTTTTATCTTCTTTTGAACTTGCGTAAGACTTAGCAACGCATGAAAGAACCACGAAGACGCGCTATTAAGCCAAGGAACTAACTCGAACCAATAAGCTTATTAAAAAACCGAAACTCCAAAAAAAATAAAATAACAAACACTAAACCCACTCGAGGTGAATGATACCAAATGCTATCCCAAAAGCTTAATCCATTTCACAACATAAGCTATACCAATAAGCAAAAAAGTAGAAAAGAGATAAGAGAAAAGTTGGAAGATTTATTAGAGAGAAAACTAGAGATGGAAGATTACACACACACACAAATTATGCAAATGGTAACCAAACACTCTCTCCATGTGTGGAGAGGGTTCTATTTATACCCTTGAGACATGAGTGCTTATATGGTTAGGCTTTATAACTTGGATCGGGCTTGGCTTAAACTGGCTTAGTGCCCGAAACTCGGACAATATTAAGATTACAATCCAAGCCCGTTGAACTCCGACTAGCCAATTACTTAACTAAGACTAATTACGACTAAGAAGACCGATTACATTCTTGTTACGCTTATATAAAATTAAGGCTTACATATCTCCCCCAATGTTGAGGTTCTTTCTTGTCAAACATCCATAGACGGTACTACCGATGACGTTGAAGATTGTGATTTTGACATCTTATGCTTTGCCTTGTTTTGGTCTTGATCTTGTTTGTAATGGCATTGATCATTCATGCTTGTAGATCTTGGTTTGAGCCTTTATCTTTTGACTTTGAGTTCTTGGATATTCAATTCCCGGTGGAATTGAATTGGTATTTTCTAACACCTCATCATCAATTTGATCAACCTTAGTGGAAGTGATTTCTTTATCAAGATCAAAGAGAGGATTAGAGAAAATATTAAATTTCTCATTTGGAACGTCCTCTTCGGAAAATGACTCATCACTCGAGGTAAAATCTTCATCGATATCGAAGAGAGGGTTAGAGAAAGTAAGATCATGATTCTTTAAAGAATCATCATACGGAGGCAAATCACACTCACCGTCGGAAGCATCCTCGGACTCACTTGGATAGATAAACGGAACTTGAGGTGTACAATAGTGACCATAACGAGCATCGTTCCTGCAAAATTCACAAGAATAGATAGGAGTCAAATAAGGTTGTGGAGGTGGGTTGAAAAAGTTAGGAGAATCATCAACAAAATTAGGTTTGGAATCATAAGTGAATGAATTCTCATCTTCAGAATTGCATGTCGGATGAACACTTGGCAAAGTCTATGGGAGCTCATCAATGGTTTGATTGCATTGTTCTGGATATCGGAGCTTTTGGTGGACAATTATAACCAATATGAGCACCTTTCCTACAAGACTTACAAGTGCATCGTTGACAAAAGATTCCATCTAACGAATCACCACACTTGTAACAACAATTGTGGTTAATTTGTGGAGGACTTTGCGAGGAATTTTTACCGGGGTCTTAATTGACAACAAATGGCTCTTGAGGAGCATTAACAACGTTGGTATTGTCATTGGATGACTCGGAAGTGTCTTGAAAATCATGAAAAACTTCCTCCAATGTCTTTCGTATTAGAGCACATTGTCAACAATATAGACCATCAACCGGGTTTCCATTCTGGAACAAGTATGTAAATATACATATCTATTATACTATTATATAAATAACTTATGTTATTTATGAACTGGGTTGTTATCAGAATGATGTCTTCTCCTAACCGCTCTACTTCCGATATTGAGGATGCTTTTTCTTCTATGAATATTCTTAACTATACTTCGGTCTCATCGGATTATTTCCCAGCTTCAGCGGGAAGCAGATCTTTTAACTCTTTGAAAAACTCTATAGATAATATGATCCCACCAGTATTCTCATCTTTCTACAATAATCCTTATTTGAAGAACGTACAAGCATTTTATGCTAAGGAACCACCTATTTCATCACTAGATCCTATTACTTCACCAGCTATTTTGACTCTATCTCTGATATTACCACCATCATTACTATTTGATCCTCGATATTTCTTTGTTCCTGAAGAATTATTACCTCTTAAGAAGCGAATCCGTTCCCCATCTTTTTCCTCAACTACGTTATCTAATTCATCTCGAAATCAAACTTGTAATTTGGTATCACCATCCTTCTCAGTTTATACTCCTACCCCACCTCAAGTATTTAAAATATGAAAATGTTCAGATAAGATGTATTTGAAACATCACGAGGAACAAGTCGAAGATATTTTGAATTACTTAACTCTCTTTTCACCGCATTAAGAAAATGGAAGAAGGACGTTGTTATCCCAAAAGCTTAATCCATTTCACAACAATAAGCTATACCAATAAGCAAAAAGCTAGAAAAGAGATAAGAGAAAAGTTGGAAGATTTATTAGAGAGAAACTAGAGAGGTGGAAGATTACACACACACACAAACTATGCAAATGGTAACCAACACCCTCTCCATGTGTGGAGAGGGTTCTTTTATACCCTTGAGCCATAAGAGGCATGTGGGCTTTTCTACTTGGGCCGGGCTTGGCTAAACTTGGGCTTAGAGCCCGAAATACGGACAATATTAGATTACAATCTAAGCCCGTTGAACCCGACTAGCCTATTACTTAACAAGACTAATTACGACTAATAAGACCGATAACATTCTTGTTCGACTTATATAAAATTAAGGCTAACAGATTTTCTAGCAGGAGTACAAGGAGTCATGCACAATTATAGGCGTTGGACAAAAGTAAGTTAACTTTTTCTTTGCTGCATAATGTAGTTATTCATTTTTATTAAAGTTGGCAAGTTTGGTATATACAAATAAGCCAATTTGGACAGTGTTCAAGGACAAAAAAGTACAACTGAAATGATAATTTTAAAAAAAAATATAGTCACCTTGAAGATCATTAACACCCGCTGATGTTATCATTTAGCAAAATGGCAGGCCATTTATTGTAGGGACTGTAAAGTAATAACATAGTTTTTTTTATATTTGATCATTGACAATTAAGAATGGATAATATGTGTATATATAGGAGGTGGTTGTGACCCTGCAGCAGTTGTCGATATACTTGCTCATCGTGACATATCTTAGTGTGCTCCGATTGAAACTAAGTACAAAACTTTGTACCATGAATATTTGATCAAACGATTGCCTTCCGAGCTTAGTGGAATTGTGGAGAATAGCGGCATGGCTGTAAGTTTTATAGGGTGTTTGGGAGACATTCGTTACTATAGAACTGTGGAGTATAGCGCCTTTGGTTTAGATTTCGAAAGGATATATGGTCCTTTTCGCTACTAGAATTGACAAAAAGAGATATGTGATTCCATTTCCAAGATACCCTGGAAGAGCGTATCTTTAAACGTTCAAAGGAAAATCAATGCTGAGTTTCTATTAGACACAAGGGGCATCCAAAACCATATCATCAGCCCCAAGGGTATGTTGATGCATTGCCGCTAGGTTCCGTGAAAACTGAGTTAGCAGCAGGTATATATGCTGTTAAGAACTCACAGTCTCAGACTATGCAACCATTCATCATTTTTATGATTACAATCACTTTATAAATGAGGATCTCGGTTTGACTATATGGATAGTTCCTTGCAATTGGAGTTGCGCGCTTTTTGGGATGTGCTCAATGGGTCAATCAGGTCAGTTACAATCTCCGGAACATAGGAACATGATTAAATAAAAGGGTTAAACTTAGTACGATTGATGCACGCGTTTATTTATTTTATGGATAAAAGGGTTGATCTGAGTTACAATTTCCAGAACAGAACTAGAACCTGATCTTGCAGACAGAATTTACAGATACCAAAACATAAAAATACCAGCTGTCACGACATAGCTAGAACCTGACCTTGCAGCAAAAATTTTATTGCCCATCTTATAATGTATTTAACTTTTAATTGATGCCATCTTATTATTGTTATAGTGAGGAATTCCGCAAGACGTTCATGAAAGAAAATCCAACTGTAAGTACTACATAATCAGAGATTACATGACTCTTATTCAGAGTGATTTATTGTTCAACCGTTTTGAAGGAGGTCGAAAAACTTGCGTTATACCGAGGGTTTACCAACATCAACCATTGAAATGTAAACAACTAAAACGCGTCACAACTATTGCAGTGACACCGAGAGTAGCAACACCAGGTTGTTGTAGACGAGAGAGGAAAATGGCAGCTAGAAAGCTAAAAGACAATGAGCAAACTGTGATTTGAAGTATGTTTTTTTTAATGATACAAATAATACAAAGTTTTAGTTATTTAGTATGATATCCTTTATTGGTTAATATTTTTGTACACATGCAAAAGAGTTTGAACTGAGCTACTCTTTCTTTAGTACTATTATTTGAAATATCAATTTAGTGTTCAGGTAGTGTGGCAAAATGCAGTAATACAATATGTCATGACTAAAAGTAACATAGAAATAGAAAACGTATCATTAGAGTTGAAAGGGATTTTTGTCCGACTCTCACACAATGCTTACTCATGTGGCCATTATTTAACCAGGTCTGATGCTTCTTGAATTTTAGATGCTTCGTGAATTTTAGATTCATACCAGTTGAAACAACTAAAGTAAGTTCGCTCTTGGATCATCATTTATTTTAGTAATTTTGCTTAAAAAGTTAATATAAGCAAGATTCACATAAAGATACCTTAAATTAAGAATAGGACACCCTTAAATCAACCTTGGCTGTCGTTAACAACCTACGAACCTAATACTTAGTTTTCCATAAACGACCGTTACTACGACACATTTGCACCGAACATTCTCAAAATGGAACATACCGTAGACCGTCACGAAATACGTTACGCCCAGTTACAGTTAACAAAATCACAGCTATTAAATTGACATGCGCATCTTAGATACCGCAAATCTAAAGACGGTTTTATACAGGATCAAACGTTCACGTCAAACTCAAATACCCCACTACAATTGTATGGGTAATAACCCATCCAACAAAGGAATCAACATTTGACAAAATCATGATGCAAGCGACCATTATACGCACACCATGCAAAAATTTTTTTGACACAAGCCGTGTGCAACGCACGGGTCTGCATGACTCGTCATATGTGATATATAGAAGGAAAATATTAATGCAACATCAAAAACAAAAAAAAAACATCATGAAACAAAAAAAAGTAGTTCATTTAATGTAACTTTGAACATTATCATTTATGATAATTCACAGGGGACATAATGTGAAATCAAAATCAAATATACGTATAATATCATATATGATAACGCTTGTTTAGCTAGAGCCTTTTAATACAATTAACACATATGACCAGTATATCATATATGATATATAAAAAAGGTAAATATTAATGTAACATCAAAAACCCACAAACACAAATCATCCAAAAAGATAAAAAAAAAGATCCAACACTTGTTCATTGAAAATAAAAAATATATCAAAAAAATAAAAGAGTACTTTTTAAAATTATCATGCATGATAATTCAAAATAGGAAG
The DNA here is from genome assembly GCA_026074375.1 of Tanacetum coccineum. NCBI lineage: Eukaryota > Viridiplantae > Streptophyta > Magnoliopsida > Asterales > Asteraceae > Tanacetum > Tanacetum coccineum. The sequence goes on from BQNB010012488.1 coordinate 10,426, forward strand.
GAACCAAAATGTAAAAATCAGATATCAGTTTGAATAAACGCATCATGAAACAAAACAAAGTCTTATTATTCTTTTAGAACCGACACTTCTTATCAAACCAACTCTTCATCGTCTTCAGACGAACTTTCTCCTTCTTCTTGAACTTCAACTGATTCTTGAGCCACGACTCCTTCCTCCTGAACATCAACTGATTCTGGAGCCACGCCTCCTTCTTCCTGAATATCAACAGATTCTTGACCAACGATTCCTTCTTTCTGAACATCAACTGATTCTTGAGCCACCACTCCTCCTTCCTGAACATTAACTGATTCTTGAACCATGTCTCCTTCTCTATGACCTTTAAACCTCGCTGGGCACGTCCTCTTGTTATGATCAGTCCCCCCCACACAATGAACATGAATTCTTGTTGGGGAATCATTTCAAAATTAGAATTCTTAAACACGCAGAAAATATGTCTGCATAATATCCCAAGTCTAACAAAAAGCTGGAACGAACAAACAACTTAACCATCTCCTACGTTTTGCAACACCTTCAAAAAGTTGAAAAGCAAAAGCAGTCATATTGGTTAATATTGAAAGAGATGATGAAAGCGTTTATAATTATATAATGAATACAACCTACTAACTCGTTTCGTCAAAAGATTAAAAGAAGTTGTTCTAGATGTATATTTGTCACATTAGATGGAACTGAAGGCATATTTTTTGTTGTTTCTCACCTGTTCCGAGTCCTTCCTGGAATCATTTGAAGGTCTGGAATCATCAAGTTTATGGTTACTTGAGCATCGTTGTCTGTCATCTTCTTTAATCGCAAGTGAAAACCAATTTGCACAAACTTCCATACTTTCAGGACTATGTGCTCCATCCATATAATAGACCAGATCACTTGGACTATTAACATCACACGCTCAGTCAGGAACAACCTGGGCCCGACCTTGTAAACTTGCTGTCGTTAGTCCTTTGATGAATTGCTCAGGCAAATAACTCTATATCCAAACAGAAAGAATGCAAATTTTCTCAATTAATCAATCAACATATGAAGAAAAAAAATGTACCCCTTTTAAAGAAACTTACAGTTTGATCTATGGAATTGAATTCTGGGTGACCGGTTCTTTGAAGCCACGTAGAGCTTAACATGATGGCAAGCCCTGCATTTACATATTGATCTCGCCTGCAAGCCCAAGATGTAGTCCATTTAGCAAATTACCATCCAATTGGCTTGCCACTTGTAGACGCACATGTAATAGTGTAATTTGGATTATATTGTAAAATCGTCCAGCTATGCAATGAAGTGACTTAGCTGTTATAGAATTTGAGCTTACATCTAACTGGGAAGCTTTGTCTTTAAGTACTTGTAGAGCTTCGTGAGGTTGAGAAACAGTAAATGCCGGAACACCTTTCTGTACAAAAAATAAGTATAAATGATGCTTCGATATGAAAAAGAAAATGAAATGAGTATTTACACTCAAATTCATTAGATGGCAAAATTGAGTTAATTTGAAGAAGCACCTTAAAGATACCAGCCTTCTGACCCGCAATTGCTTCAAGAGTATTTCCTAGTCATGCAAATTTACAATATCAATACTCTATCAACAACAACAATGGAATCAAACTTTAGTATACGACGTGTCCACGTACATAGTACAAAAATATATTTACATCAACTAGACATGTCAATATACATATAAGAGTATCCTAAATTTAATGGACCCCATTTTATCTGTTTGATGAAAAGACACAAGATTTTATTATTTTAAAGCCTTCAACATAGATGAAGTTACAAGTACACGAAATATGGACTAACCGAGGATTTCTGTATGGTCGTACCCTAGCGGTGTGATACCACATACTATAGGTGTCTGAACTTGAAAGGTTGTGCATCATATTAGATAAATATCTTGTATGTACAATAATATTGAGTCCTGCTTAAGTAGATTGATAAGCTTAAATAACAGAAGAAAAGATCTGTATAAGCCCAAATATCTACATACCACATTGGTGGCATCAATCCTTCCTCCTAATCCAACCTCAATAACGGTGTTAGCCTTAAAATATGTCGGCTAATACGGAATTACATTAGTTTATATTAGCCGGACACGCAGGGACTAGAAATGTCAAGTGTAGTAAGTAGATCGTGTCCAGGGCTATATATATCCCCTCCATACTTCCATGGAGGGGTGAGGATTCATAATTTTGTAATAAGGTGTGTGTGTTTCTCTCTCTAGAAAACACACATCTTCCCTTTTCTCTCACTAATAATATGGCTTTCTATTTGTTTAATCCTCCCCGACCTCCGGATCATGTCTCTTGTTATGTGAATCTTTATGGGTAACAATTGGCATCAGAGCTGTAGGGGTGTTTTGTATTCGTGTGTGTTGTGTTTGTGGTTTCGTTGTGGTATTTTTGTGCTTAATGGTTCGGCTTATTGAGCTTATTAACATTCGGCTTATTTCTTTTGTTTGGAAAGTTTGGTTTTTTGGCGTATTCTTTTATTCGGTTTTTTTTATTTTTATTATTGTCTCCTCATTTCAAACATTGCTCAACATTAATCTTGTTGTCTCTTTATTTCAAACCATTTAGAAGCTGTCATTTTTTTTCTTACTCATTTCAACGTACTTCAAGTTATAGCTTTTTAGAGTTTTTTGTGGCTGTTTTTTTTTGTATTGTACACTGTTCGAACGAGAGTATTTCTGTTTGGATCGAACGAGCTTACTCCTTCAAGGACCGAACGAGTTCATTTCTATTTGGATCGAACGAGTGTAAGATTGCAAGGATCGAACGAGTAAAATACACAAGGATCGAACGAGTGTAAGATTGCAAGGATCGAACGAGTGACTACTTGTATGGACCGAACGAGTGAATCCAGTGTGGATCGAACGAGTCTCTAAATGTGAGGATCGAACGAGTGATAATCGACTAGGATCGAACGAATGTCTAAATGTGAGGATCGAACGAGTCTCTAATTGTTAGAATTTCGTTTTCGTTTTTTTTTCTCGTTTTCGGTTTTGTGTGACGTTAAATGACGGGACTAGAGACCTATCTCATTGTGACCGTGTCGTCGTTTTGATCATCGTGGTATATTCGGTTTTCACCGACGATTATCGTACCACTCCGCGAAAAGGATTTAATATACGTGACATATATTAATGATTTTCAAACGGAAGAGATGACAAAATAGAGGGAAATCGTATTTTTTCATTACTACAATTTCGAAAATTACAAGATTAGTCCCTGGAGTTCAAGTATCATTCTTCACTCGTCCTTACCTTGTTTTATAACCCTCTTTGTTATAACAAGTTTTCACCGTTCGTCCTTATTTGAACTTTAATCAACCGTTTCTCATTCAAAGCTCAAAATTTGTGCACCGTTCATCGTTATGCTCAACAAATCGTTAACAAAAGTTCAAGTTCTACGACAACAACAACGATTTCACCAACAACAATTAATTTTTTATTCATGGTTTTTTCTTGATTTAGTAAAATCCCGTAAAAGTCGATTTTTTTTACGGTTTAAATCATAGAATTGTAAAATCCCGTGAATGTTAATTGATTTCAACAACACAACAAACACGATACATAACACTAAAAACGATCCGAATAAGATTCACTTAAACGTCAAAACGGCTATGGAATTCGGATCTTAATGTCAAGTGATCATGAAGTTTATTTGGTATCCCTTATTTGAGTTTGAAGTGGGTTTCACGGAGGCGTCTACTTATTTCATCATCGAGACTTCCTTCTACTTTCTACCCCTTTCCTTCAAACCCAATCTATCGTTTGACGACTTGCTTGAACGTATACAGTTATGGTTGAGACTTGGATTATCTAGTTATACCCGATGTAAGGAGTTACATTGTAGTACTCACGGGTTATAGCTATCACTTAAAGGAGTTACGTTGTAGTGCTCAGTGTCACACGCAGATGCCGATGTGGATGGTCTCAAGAGGTGTTGTACTTATTTTGGCTCTTAGTTGAGTGTATAGGGTACTTAGAGGCTTTCTTCTGCACCGTTCTTCAATCAACAACAGTGCAAGCTTAAGTAACAAATTTGGGGAATTCTACTTCATTTTCAAGTTTGGTATATCGGGTTTACTTCACCAAGTGGTCACAGCAATAGCCGACAGAATACGAGGTTGGTAAGTTAGCCATAGAGTAAAAGGTTGAGATGTGATCAGCAACTCTCACGGGACATTTGAAGCTACTGAACGTCAATGATACTTCATAGTCTCAGCAAAATCTTTCAAAGTTCTTCAATGTCTTTCATAACTTTTCAAGATTGTTGCTTATGACAAGAACTTCTCGTGTATATGGTCGTCCACGTCAATGATGCTTCCGAGAGTTCGAAACCATCATGGGGGAATACGTGTACTTTGATACTTTGATGCTATCAGGTCAACTTCCAGGGGGAAGTAGTTTATACTACTTCACTTAGTATGGTTTGTGAAGTATTCTGCATGCGTGAGAAGAACTGTTGCTGATCTCTTGCATGTTCCCCCAAACGGATATTCACCAAGACCGAATGTCACGATACAGTATAGAAGCAGTATTAGATGGTGTGGTTGACTGTTTCTTCTACTAAATTCCGCTGTGCACTTTAAATGTCAATGTTAGAAGATCGTTCAAGCTACATCAACGTTTCAGAATATGCTCAAGATACGGATGTTGGTTTGGGGGGAAGCTGATTCAGAAACTTCGCCAAAAAGGAGTCTATGAAGAAAGCTTTTAAAGACATGCTGCATGAATTGGGGGGAAGTTAATCCAACTCATGTATACTACAATGGTTCCAGAACAAGTCAAGACAAAGAAGATCCAAGCTGGAGTACAAGTATCAAGACTAGAAGACAAAGACGTCATCTTCAGCATTGGAAGCGCCTTGGATGTCACTTTATTTTGTTGTATTTGTACTTGATAGGAACATTGTAAGTAATTCCGTATGCCCACATATTGGGGGAAGATTGTTAGCCTTAAAATATGTCGGCTAATACGGAATTACATTAGTTTATATTAGCCGGACACGCAGGGACTAGAAATGTCAAGTGTAGTAAGTAGATCGTGTCCAGTGCTATATATATCCCCTCCATACTTCCATGGAGGGGTGAGGATTCATAATTTTGTAATAAGGTGTGTGTGTTTCTCTCTCTAGAAACATCTTCCCTTTTCTCTCACTAATAATATGGCTTTCTATTTGTTTAATCCTCCCCGACCTCCGGATCATTCTTGTTAGCTTGTGAATCTTTGGGATAACATAAACAAACCAACCTCTCAAACCATAGATTTACCTGCTTTCTATAAAATATAAAAACACAAAAAAGAATCTTCTCTCAACCCCTAGAATTCTGTTAGACCGTGATCAAGCCTTCCCAACCTATTCTCCTAGAGAACGATAACAACCCCCGAGTCTTGCCTATGCTACACTGCAACGATTAGGTACACTGCCTAGGAAGTTGTAAAATTTCTTCTAGAAGTCTCTACGACCCTCCACATCAACTATTTACTTTGAACCTTATGTGTTTACTTTTAATTATAACCGTTAAGTTAAATCGCGTAAACTGAAAATCAACATTTAACGTAAACCGGCACTAAACAAACATAAGTTTATGTCAATTATGTGTTATATAATTATTACAAAGATAATTCATAACTTTTCATATTTTATTTTTATACTTTACGTAAAATGCTTACGTTTCGCATTATGAGCTTTAATGCATGCATGTAAACTATACCACCTTTATCAATACCCACAATATTTATACCTTATCAAAAATTTAACATTTCCCTCTCTCATTTTTACCTATATGGACCGGCCCCATGTATTAATATATACAAAGTTCTACCAAATTTGTACTGCACAAGATATTATATACTAGTTTGAATTATTTACCGCTTACTAAGTATCTTACCAAACCCATACACAACCCAAACCTCCTATCGCTTTTACACCAATCCCACACCTCACTTACCATGCACCATACCATTAACTAACAACTTGTCATTCTTGTCTTTTAGATATTTTACAAAGCTAGTAACTCATTTATATATAAGTAATACTCCTCATTCTTAACCATTCCATCACAAAAACAAAGAAACATATTCTCCCTTTTCTCTCCTACATAGCCACGACACAAAACAACCTTAATAAGGTTTCTTTGTCTTCTATTCTCTTGATATTTCTAGCATATAAGGGTATTCACGGTTCATTCCTAAGGTGTTCTAAGGTGATTGCAAGTTTAGGTTTCAAGATTTAAGCTAGGGTTTATACGTGTTGGGTTATAATCGAAACCTAGGGTTTTATTTGTGTTCATCATCTTTGTGAGTATCTTCTATCTATACTTTTTATTCTTTAATCATCATGTTCTAATTTATACATTTTCTTTAAAAACAAACATCACCCATATGATTGTGTTATTATTTTTATAAACTTAACTAGTAATTTCTAGTGATTAAAATGTATCATTTATGTTCTTGCAATATTATTGTGTTTATAGAATTATTGGAAGTAAACTAGTGATTTTATATGTTAGCTTGTGATATTAGTAAAATTGTATCTTGTTGGTGAAGAGATTAAGTTAGTTATGAGGTGGATTTGTTGTTTGGATTAGTAGAGAATGAAGAGAGGTTAAATTAGGCCTTTGGGAAAGTTGGGAATTATTATTTTGGCACATTTCAAGAAATTATATAAGCTGTCCTAAACAGCCCCTACGTTACAGATTACGTAAAAATGTTTTGAGTTGTTAAAACTCTAATATTATGATAGTGGATGTCGTTATGGAAATTTTGACGTAAAGAACACTAAAATCAGACTTAAAATGAGCAAGTTATGGTGAAATGAAGTTTGGAAACACTTTCCGGTAAAACTGTTTCGGGTACATTCTGAGTAGTTTCTAAATCGTGTGTTTTGACCCCTTTCGGGTTCGAATCGGCTTAAACTTATAAAACGAAACTTGTCCGGAATGATTTTTCGGTAAAACAAAAAACATTTCTTTTGTCATGAAAATCAATAACGAAGGAACTATACTCCGTAAAAGTTAGACTATTTTTCAAAAATGTAATAAATTTCCTGCACGCATTTTGGGTTAATATAGTTGCTGATTGGAACATTAAATTGTGTTTTCGGGCGCTTTCAGGTCCCTTTGGACTATAAAAACCTTAGCGAATAATTGTGTATTACTTATAAATTATTAGGACGCGTTAGAAACATTATAAAAAAGAATATTAATTAAGCGTTTGGGATTTACTAAAAATAGAAAGATTATTTTGACGAAAAGTATATATTTTTGAAATCACGTTTTGACGAACTAAATTACGAAACAAACATATGCGGGTGATGTTGACTTTCTAAAAATAGTTTGTGCATCGTTTTATCTTTATCTTGCATTAAGCCACACCATTATTCATTTAGGTCGCGGTTAGGACTTCGTGCTCATATTTCGTTCACCGGTTATTATTCTACGTTTCGTTGATTACTTCATCACTCACCACTTTGCTTAAGGTGAGTTTATAGCCCCGCTTTAACTTGTTATTCACTATTTTACAAATCTCGAGGTGAGATACATGACTTGTTTTACATTTGGATGCAAGTACTCTTTTAAACGATTACAGATTTTTCCTAAGTAGCGATAACCCATCATGCCTACTATCATGACTGTTAGTTACTTTTTGTAAGCGTGTGTGTTATAAATAGATCAATTTGAGATTGACATCTCCGTTCGGTTAAGTAGCGCTTACTTGTTTCGGAGGACCGAACTAACGAACATATACCATATCGGACTTTGGATGTTGCGGGTTGAACATTACACTGTGGCACATTAATTGTTTGATTTGTTACACGTTTACTTTGTTGTAGCTTCAAATGTGCATGACCTTTAGTGAATCGTAAATTACATTTTGTGTTATTGTATGTGTTTCATTTATCATACACTTTTGGAAAAATCTTGCGGTCCAACATTTATAATCTTACATTAATCATATGGAACTCTACCAATTTATGTTGACACTTTTAAGCATGTATGTCTCAGGTACTTAACCAGTTATGAAGCATTTGGAGTGCAGTGGGTCTTCCTTCATACAAGACTACATTTTCATAAACTTTTCGTGCACTACTTCCCTTGTTGTATTTTAACTATGAATTTTATTTGATGCAATGATTGGTGGTTTTTACACTAAATATATAATATATAATAAAATATAAAATATATATAATCTAAAAACAACAATCAATGAAACAGAGAAGTAGTATAGAATATTCCCGGGTCGTTAATTCCCAACGAGGTCGTGCTGGAAGATCTGTACTGTCGAAGATTATGAGTTTGAAGAAGGAATTATTTAAGAATGTGGAAAAGTAAAATTACAAACAATAACAAATAAAAACGTTTAAGAAAATCCTAAAAATTACGAAATTAAGCTGAAAAAACGGGAGCACGAATCCCGAACAAAGGGGGAAAAACTAAAATCTTTAAAAATAACCTACGAAAGAAATTTTTAACTTCTATACTACTTCTACGGGACAAATAACGAGAAATGAAAAAGCTAGACCGAAAACGGAGTTCGTTTGACACAAAAAGAGTCAACACAAAAACGTTCCGGACCCCGTTCTAAAAAAATGGAAAGTTGTAAAATGAACTTACGAAAATTTTTAATTTTTCCTACAAACTTAGATGACAATATAAATTTTCTAAAAAAAGTAAAATATTTTTTTGAGAATTTTTGTATTTTTATGAATTTTTAAAAGGTTTTAACTAAATTAAATTATAAAAAAATAGTAAATGATTACGGATAATTCTGATAATTTTTAACTCAAAAGAATACTTGACTCTTAAACATTCCTAGAAAATATAGAAACGAAAGCAGCTTAAGAAATAAGCCCCGAAATAAGCTTATACAGCTTATAAGCTCTAAAGCCAAAAGTGTTAAGTATGCAGCCTTGGGCTATGACGAAAAGTCAACGGGCCGCAGCGGCGTTGTGAGTTTTTTTTTGTGTGGTAAATAAGGGGGATCGTATTGAGAGGTCCCGGGTAGAGTCGTGCTCACCGGGCCTCATGTTCTTTTCCCTCTTTTTTTTCGAAAACTTCAAAAAGCTAAGTTGTTAATCTCTGGGGCTTAACAGCTTTGAGCAACTACAACGTCTTCTAAAAAGCCTCAATCAGCTTAAAAATAAGCTGAAAGGTGACAATATGCTTAAAGTGGCTTAAAAGCTAAAAAGTGCTAAGTCTTTGGGCTTTTGAAGACGAAATAAGCTAACCTCTTGACAAAAGGCTAAAAGGAATCCTAAGCTAATCTAAAAAGCACTAGGAAGGTATAAGCTATATAGATTAAGTGATGAGAGGCTTATGAGATGTAAGCTTAAAACAGGTTATGGAGCTAAATATGGGGCTTAAGGATTTGGACAAAAAGGCCTTGGTAAAAGGAAAATAAGATCAACTACTATTATATTAACCTAAAAAGCTATGTGGGGAGCAACAAAGAGCTTATGAGAAAAGCTAAAATAAGCAGAAAACGAAAAATAGAAGCAATCCCTACACCTAAGTCATGCACTGAACAGTCAAAAGCAAGTTTGGGCTTAAAATAAGCAACACATAAGCTCTTTAAAGGCTGAAATTCAAGGAAGCTATATTCTAAGGGGTTATAAGATCTTGAAATAAGCAATGGACTTGGGCTAAGTGGACTTAAAAGTAAGAAAGAAGGCTTAAAGTCACCCTTTGCACAAGGGGAGACTTAAGCTAAACTCAAGGGCTTATTTGACAGCTTTTAAAAAGCTGTCAAATAAGCTCTAAAGAAAAAATTAAGCTCAAACAGATGGATTACTCTAGCAATTGAACTTGTGCACAAGCTTTTGGCTTTTAAAAAGCATTGATCTTGCTGAAATTTGAAGGTGAAAAAGGGCCTTTAATTTTTTATAATGTCACTCAAAGACTCTTGGTGATTTTTGACTCAACAAAGTCAAAAGATCAAAAGGTTTTAACAGCCTTTTTTATACACACAAAACACTCTCTTTTTTGAACCTTAACTCAAAATCACAAGTGCTTAACTAAATAAGCACTTGTGGTGTTTTTAAAAATCTCACAGTTTCAAAAGATGGTTTAGAAACTTATGAAAAACAGTTTTGACACTAAAAATACTTATAAAGTCAGCTTGAATGAACTTAACAACCTAAGCTGAAAATACTAAAGGGACCTCAAACCCATCCTTATAGCCCTTATTTGACCCGTTTTCCAAGTTATCCTAAACACCCCCTTAATTTTTAAGAAGTCACTTAAAAACTTATATAAACTAAAGTTTACTGAAATTTTAAGTAGACTAATAATACTTAAGTTGTTTAAGACATAAAAAAGATAAAAAGAAAAACTAATAAGCACTTAAATGTGGTAATAAGCTAGTGACAGTTAAGAGCTCTACTTGACAGTTTTAACTAAAATTGCATATACATGAAATGAAAGGCTTAAACAAGCATGAATACACATTAATAGGTATAATAACAGCAATAAGCTAAAAATAAGCTGAATAAGCTTATTGCTACAGTAAATAAGCAAAATTTAAAGAAAAAGTACCTTTGATCCTTTGCTCAAAAAGGATCTTTTGAAACCTATTTAAGCTCTAAATTTCCTACCCAGCTTATAATTAAGCTTAACTAAGCTGAAAACCCAATAAGCCATCCATGTTAGCTCATTCTTCCTTGCTTTTTCCAACAGTAGCTTCTACTTTTCTTGTATTTTCTTAAAGTGTTTTAAAATAAACAGAATTTAAAGAGGTTTAAATTGAAAAAGAGTAAGTTTTAAAAAGACAATTATGACTTAAGAACACAAGTAAATCAAACTTAACTCAATTTCATTAAACTGAAGTACAAGTACAAAAAGCTTTTAAACTGAAAAAACACTTAAAACTACTTGAACTATTAAACACTAACTTTTACTAACTTAAAACTACATAAAAACTGACTAAGCCACAATGGCTTTTACAAAGCTTTAAATAGGAGAAAATTCGACTAGGTCTTCCTCTCTCTTGTGTGTTTCTTTGAAGACACAAAAAAGCCTTCTTGTGTTTGTTGTGAGAGTGTAGACAACACAAAACAGTTCCTAGCCTTTGGATTGCTTTTGTGCTTGTTCGGATCATCATCCCCACCCTTCATCATGCTCGAAAGTTGTGAACTTGCCAAGTTGGCAATTTGTCTTGGTAGAAGTGGTAGTGGAGGGGGAGGGAAAGGTTTATCCATGGAGGAATTGGGGTTACAGGGTAAAAGAGGGGTGGAAAACCCGTGAGATGGTCCTGGGTTTTTGGGATTCAAAAATGGCGGGAAAATGAGTTGTACAAAGGTTAGGGATGCAGGGGATGTGTTTGGGGAATTGGCATAAATGGTCCCTCATGGTTATATCTTGCATTGCAATACACGTCCTTGGGTCTTAATGGGTTTGAAAACTTGGCAAGAACACCCCCTCAGGGTTATTTGACCAATTGCACCACAAGTCCTTGTCTAATACAAGTATGGGGACTTGGCAGTTTTGCCCCCCCACTTGTTACTTCGAGTAATTTGCAAAATCAGCCCTTGTAGTTTTCCACCATGATATACAACCTTTTGAATTGGCAATTTTGGTCCTTCAAGTTATATTTTTTTTCTTCTTTGACTTTCTTTTGATTTGACCATGTCGGTGTTGACTTTGACTTTGACCAGTTGACTTTTTGACTTCGATTTGGCTTTGTCTTTCACGGTCTTTTCCATTCCATGTTCGGTTTCGTCGTTTTGGCTTCGTTTTTCGTCCTTTTCTTAGTTATCCGTTCCTGCACAATACAATTAGCAAAACAAGCGTATATTTGGCATTTTAAGTCCGTTTTTGGTTATTTTAGCTCGTTTTTAAAGGTAAAAGGTATGTGTAATTAAGCACATACCAAAAATCCCCATACTAAGGTATTGTCGGGTCATCAGCAATGTATGAAGTAAACATTTACGAAAACTAAGAATCTATTCCCCCTCGACTAATAACTCGAAAGTAGCTAATGTTTGTCAAGGGAACTAAAGAAATCAAAAGGCTTCGACAATTCCCGTTTTCACCATTTTTTATCTATACACTAACTATTTCTAATATTTTTGGATTTTTCCTTTTTCTTTTCTCGACTTCCTGTTTGACTTCCTTTATTTTATTAACATTGGGATCATAGAATGAGAAGCGCCCATAGAATAATCTACGGAGGTCCTGCCGGATAAATTATCGTCCCTGGACTATTTTCACTTGTTCCAAACCAAGCAATTAAACAGATATTTGTCAATATAAGTCTAAATGCTATGCACTCTTACATTTTGACTTGTGAAGTTTTAACTCCAACATGAATATATATTTAATGCGTGTACTCATTTCAACTCATCATAGATATACTTATTTCCATAGTCGTGATTCATAGATGATCATGACTCAAAAGCAAACAACTTATAAGACCTTGTAACTTGATTTAAGAACGAGATTTATAATGTAGCACTTTTTGCAATTTTTATATTATACTTACTTAGTTCTTTAAGCTAGAAGCGTTGCTTTTAGTTTGAACACCTACCTAGGCCTCGCTCCTAGTAGGAAATCACAACATTGGGGACTGATGTTCTTAGTTTGGAAAACCCACCCGTTGCTAGCGTAGTGGGGAAATCACAACAACACCTTCTTCCTAATTGGACTTAGGATAACTGTCTTAGTTTGAACCCTCACCTAGGACCTCGCTTCCTGGTGAGGAATATCACAACACACCAAATCCCTAGAAGTAAAGATGTCTTAGTTTGAACCCCCACCTCGTGGTTAGCGAAGTGGGATATCACGACACATCTTTTACTTGTTCCATATAATCAAATGTATGTTTCATTGGCATAATTTCAATATTCATGCATTTTTGCATTCATACTTCATTCATGCTTCTTGGGATTTTTACTTTCGATTATTAGACAGAAAAATCTCGCTTTAAGAATATGTTACAAATTTGAAGCTTTTTCTAAAACATTAATTGACTTCGTTGAATTGAACTTGAGCAGTATGATTAGGTGGATTGGAAGCTATGGGAGGAAAAAAACACAAGTTATCATATAAGTTTTTTGTTCAGGCACATAAACTTATATTTAACTTATCACTTCTTGGTCTTCACCTTATTAAAATACGAAGCAATCGAATTCGTGAAAGCGTATGCTACAAGCGGTAAGTTGACGGAATAGTTTTAAATAAGTGTTTTTGTGTGAGAAGGCTTCATTTTCATTACCCGTGTTTTGTCCATTATTTTGTTGTGCTTTGTGTTGTATGTCCAGGAATTTCCCGGATTGTGAAGTCTCTCATGCTCGCAGTATCCAAATGAGTTTAACATCCACAGCTTCTTTTGGGGAATCCAGTATCCAAATCTAATCGACTAGCATTTTATCTTTTGGCACACTTAATAAACGGCCTTAGATTTGCGTAGGAACCCCTTTGAAACATCGAGGACGATGTTTAGTTCTAGTATGGGGGGGATCTTCGATTTGATGTGTGCCTGCAGCCGTTGTATCACGTAATCCCGTTTTTACCACCAAATTTTTGCAAAAATACCAAAAAAATTGAAAAATTTTAAAAAAATTTTCAAAAATAAATAAGTGTTTTGTCACAGTTTTGACTTTCCTAATGGGTAGAATGAGAATAATTTTTGACTCGATCGGGCGTGTTGAGCCCTAGCTAGTTCCTCAACTTACCGCTTGTAGGCTAAGCTTTCACAAATTCGATTGCTTCGAATTTTAATAAGGTGAAGAACAAGAAGTGATAGAGTTAAATATAAGTTTATGTGCTGAACAAAAACTTATATGAGTAACTTGTGTTTTTTTTCTCCCATTAGCTTCCAATCCACCTAATCATACGTGCTCAATTCAATTCAACTAAGTCAATCAATGTTTTTAGAAAAAGCTTCAAATTTGTAACCTGATTCTTTAAAGCGAGATTTTTCTGTTCTTAATAATTCGAAAGTTAAAATGCCAAAGAAGCATTGAATGAAGTATGTATGCTAAATGCATGAATATTGAAATTATGCAATGATGCCGACATTTGATTATATGGAACAAGTAAAAGTATTTGTGTCGTGATATCCACTTCGCTAAGCCACGAGGGGGGGTTCAATACTAAGACATCCTTTATACTTATAGGGATTTGGCTGTGTGTGTGATATCATCACCAGGAAGCGAGTCTAGGTGAGGGTTCCAAACTAAGGACACTTATCCTTAGCAATATTAGGATAGAAGGTGTGTTGTGATTTCCCACTACGCTAGCAACGGGGTGGGTTTTCAAACTAAGAACATCGGTCATTGGTTGTGATATCCTATAGGGGCGAGGACTAGGTATGGTGTTAAAAACTAAGCAACGCATTCCTCAGCTTTAAGACTTATGCGTATAATGATAAAAATGTGCCAAAAAGTCTCTACGTCTAAAATCTAGTCTTTAAAATCAAGTTACAAGGTCTTAATAAGTGTTGCTTTGAGTCATGGATTCATCGTGATATCACGATATGGAAATATGTTGATTGATGATTGAGTTGAATGAAGTACACGAATTTTAATCATAATATCTTGTTGGGAGTTAAAACTTCTCATGTCATATATGAGTGCTTAGCTTTTTTGAATTTTATTGACAATGATCTTGTTTTAATTGCTTGGTTCTGGAACTAGTGAAAAAATCAGGGACGTATGATTTTATCCGTCAGGACGATCCGTAGATTTATTCTATGGGGTTTTCTCATTCTATGATCCCATTGTTATTTAATAAAGGAAGTCAAACAGAGAAGAGTCGAGAAAAGAAAAAGGAAAATCAAAAAATATTAGAAATAGTTAGTGTATAGATATAAATGGTGAAAACATGGATTGTCGAAAGCTTTTGATTCTTTTGTTCTCTTGACTAACACTTCAGATTACTTTTCGAGGTTATTAGTCGAGGGGGATTTAGATTCTTAGTTTTCGTAAATGTTTACTTCATAACATTGCGTGAGGACACGACAATACCTTAGTATGGGGGATTTTGGTATGTGCTTAATTACACATACCTTTTACCTTTAAAAACGAGCTAAAATAACCAAAAACGGACTTAAAATGCCAAATATACGCTTGTTTTGCTAATTGTGTTGTGCAGGAACGGATAACTAAGAAAAGGACGAAAAACGAAGCCAAAACGACGAAACCGAACATGGAATGGAAAAGACCGTGAAAGACAAAGCCAAATCGAAGCCGAAAAGTCAATCAAGTCAAAAAGTCAACTGGTCAAAGTCAAAGTCAACACCGACATGGTCAAATCAAAAGAAAGTCAAAGAAGAAAAAAATATAACTTGAAGGACCAAAATTGCCAATTCAAAAGGTTGTATATCATGGTGGAAAACTACAAGGGCTGATTTTGCAAATTACTCGAAGTAACAAGTGGGGGGGCAAAACTGCCAAGTCCCCATACTTGTATTAGACAAGGACTTGTGGTGCAATTGGTCAAATAACCCTGAGGGGGTGTTCTTGCCAAGTTTTCAAACCCATTAAGACCCAAGGACGTGTATTGCAATGCAAGATAATATCCTGAGGGGTACCTATTTTTGCCAATTACCAAAACACATCCCCTGCATACCTACCTTTGTACAACTCAATTTCGGCCATTTTGGGAATCCAAAAAAACACAGGTACATTCTCACGGGGGTTTACCACCAATCTTTTTTACCCTGTAACCCCAATTCCTCCTGGATAAAACCTTTCCTCCACCTCCTTACACTTCTACAAGTCAAATTGCCAACTTGGCAGTTCACAAATTTTCGAGCATGTTGAAGGGTGGGATGAGGATACCGAACATGCACAATTGCAATCCAAAGGCTAGGAGACTTGTTTTGTGTTTTCGACACTCTTCACTACAAACAAGCAAGAAGGCTTTTTTGTGTCTTCAATGAAACACACAAGAAGAGGATGACTAGTCGAATTTCTCCTATTTAAAGCTTTGTAAAAGCCATTGTGGCTTAGTCAGTTTTTATGTAGTTTTAAGTTAGTAAAAGTTAGTGTTTAATAGTTCAAGTAGTTTTAAGTGTTTTTTCAGTTTAAAAGCTTTTTGTACTTGTACTTCAGTCTAAATGAAATTGAGTTTAAGTTTGATTTATTGTGTTCTTAAGTCATAATTGTCTTTTTTTAACATCTTTATTTTTCATTTAAACCCTTTTTAAATTCTGTTTTTTAAAGTCACGTAAAGAATTACAAGAAAAGTAGAAGCTTACTGTTGGAATAAGCAAGGAAGAATGAGCTACATGGAGGCTTATTGGGTTTTCAGCTTTAAGTTAAGCTTATATAGTGGGTAGGAATTTTAGAGCTTAAAATAGGTTTCAAAAGGTCCTTTTAGAGCAAAGGATCAAAGGTACCTTTTCTTTTAATTTTGCTTATTTACTGTAGCAATAAGCTTATTCAGCTTATTTTTAGCTTATTGCTGTTATTATACTTATTAAGTGTATTAATGCTGTGTTTTATGCCTTTATTTCTGTAATGCAATTTTAGTTAAAAACTGTCAAGTAGGCTCTTAACTGTCACTGCTTATTTACCACATTTAAGTGCTTAATTAGTTTTCTTTTGATCTTTTTTATGTCTTAAACAACTTTAGTATTTATTATGTTCTACTTAAAATTTTCAGTAAACTTTAGTTTATATAAGTTTTTAAGTGAACTTATTAAAATTAAGGGGGTGATTTGGGATAACTTGGAAACGGGTCAAAAAGGGCTTAAGTATGGGGTGAGTCACTTAGTAGTTTTTGCTTAGGTTGTGTTGACAGTTCTTCAAGTGAACTTTATAAGTATCTTTTAGTGTCAAAACTGTTTTTCATAAGTTTCTAAACCATCTTTTGAAACTGTGAGATTTTTAAAAACACCACAAGTGCTTATTTAGTTAAGCACTTGTGATTTTGAGTTCAGGTTCAAAAAAGAGAATGTTTTGTGTGTATAAAAAAGGCTGTTAAAACCTTTTTGATCTTTTGACTTTGTTAGAGTCAAAATCACCAAGAGTCTTTGAGTGACCAGTTTTAAACAAAAAATGTAAAGGCCTCTTTTTCACCTTCAAAATTTCAGCAATGTTTAATGCTTTTTAAAAGCCAAAGCTTGTGCACAAGTTCAATTGCTAGAGTTATATCCATTCTGTTTGGCTTAATTTTTTCTTTAGTGCTTATTTGACAGCTTTTTAAAAGCTGTCAAATAAGCCCTTGAGTTTAGCTTAAGTCTCCCCTGGTGCAAAGGGGAGACTTTAAGCCCCTCTTTCTTAGCTTTTAAGTTCACTTAAGCCCAAGTTCTTGGCTTATTTCAAGAGCTTATAACCCCTTGGATAAGCTCCTTGAATTTCAGCATTTAAAGAGCATATTTGTTGCTATTTTAAGGCCCAAACTTGCCTTTTGATGTTTGTGCATGACTTAGGTGTAGGAATTGCTTATTTTTCGTTTCTGGCTTATGAGCTGTTTCTCATTAAGCTCTTTGTTTGCTTCCACAATAGCTTTTTAGGTTAAATATAGATAGTAGTTGAGCTTTAATTTCTTTTACTAGCTTATTTGTCCAAAACCTTAAGACATTATAGCTCCTTAAGCATTGTTTTAAGGTTTACTGTCATCATAGCTCTCCTCAGCTTATTCTATTTTAGCTATACCTTCCTTAGTGCTTTTTGATAGCTTGGATTCCCTTTTAGCTTTTTGTCAGAGGTTAGCTTATTTCGTCTCAATGCCCAAAGGACTTAGCACTTTTTAGCTTTTAAGCCACTTTAAGCATATTGTCACCTTTCAGCTTATTTTTAAGCTGATTGAGGGCTTTTTAGAAAAAGTTGTAGTTGACAAAGCTGTTAAGCCCCACGAGCTTAACAACTTTGCTTTTTGAAGTTTTCGAAAAAAAGAGGGAAAGACAAGAGGCCCGGGTGAGCAAGACTCGAACCCTGGACCCTCAATACGATCCCCTTTTGTACACACACTCAACACCGCTGTACGCCCTTTGGGACTTTTCTGTCATTGTCCAAGGGATTGCATTACTTGTACATTTTTGAGCGTAGAGAGCTTATAAGCTGTATAAGCTTATTTCGGGGCTTATTTCTTAAGCTGCTTTTCGTTTCTTATTTTTCTTAGGATTGTTATAGAGTCTAGTATTTTGTGTAAAAATTTCAGAATTTTTCGTAATCATTTACTATTTTTTATAATTTAATTTAGTTAAAACTTTTAAAAATTCATAAAAAATACAAAAATTATCAAAAAAATATTTTACTTTTTTAGAAAATTTTCTTTTGTCATATAGTTTGTAGGAAAATTTTAAAACTTTTCGTAGGGTCATTTTTACAACTTTTCCTTTTTTAAAGAACGGGGTCCGGGTACGGTTTTTGTGTTGACTCGTTTCGTTTTTTGGGTCAACGAAACTCCAGTTTTCGGTCTAGTATAGTCTTTTTCATTCTTCGTTATTTGTCCCGTAGAGTAGTTTAGAAGTAAACATTTCTTCGTAGGGTTATTTTTAAAAGATTTAGGTTTTTCCCGCTTCTGTTCGGGATTCGAATTGCTCCTGTTTTTAGTTAATTTGTCATATTTTAGGATTTTCTTAAACGTTTTTATTTGTTATTGTTTAATTTGACTTTTCCACCTTCTTAAATTA
Organism: Tanacetum coccineum; assembly: GCA_026074375.1. NCBI lineage: Eukaryota > Viridiplantae > Streptophyta > Magnoliopsida > Asterales > Asteraceae > Tanacetum > Tanacetum coccineum. The sequence goes on from BQNB010012488.1 coordinate 29,012, forward strand.
ATTCCTTCCTTCAAACTCAAATCTTCGACTGTACCGATCTTCCAGAACAGCCTCGTTGGGGAATTAACGACCCGGGAATATTCTATACTACTTCTCTGTTTCATTGATTGTTGTTTTTAGATTATATATATTTTATATTTTATTATATATTATATATTTAGTGTAAAAACCACCAATCATTGCATCGAATGAAATTCATAGTTAAAAATGCAACGAGGAAAGTAGTGCATGAAAAGTTTATGAAAATGTAGTCTTGTATGAAGGAAGACCTACTGCACTCCAAATGCTTCATAACTGGTTAAGTACCTGAGACATACATGCTTAAAAGTGTCAACATAAAGTTGGTGAGTTCATAGGTTTATGTAAGTATAAATGTTGGACCGCAAGATTTCCAAAGTGTATGATAAATGTAACACATACAATATCACAAAATGTAATTATGATTTCACTAAGCTCATGACATTGAAGCTACAACAATGCTTCGTTGTACATATTCATACAAATTAATGTGCAGTTGTAGTTTGGTTCAACCCGAACATCCAATAGTCCGATTGGTATATGTTCGTTAGTTCGGTCCTCCTAAATGGTAGCGCTTACTTACGAACCGGAGATTTTGGTCAATCCAATTAGATTATTTATAACACACACGCTTACAAAAAGTAACTTAACAGTCATGATAGTAGGGCCATGATGGGTTATCGCTAATAGGAAAATCATGTAATCGTTTTTAAAGAGTCACTGTGGCATCCAATGTAAAACAAGTCATTGTATTCACCCGAGATTTGTAAAACGTGTTAATCAAGTAAAGCGGTGCTAATAAACTTCACCTCAAGCAGTAGTGTGTGGACGAAGTGTATCAACAAAATGTAGGAATAATAAACGTGTGAACGAAATTGAGACGAAATCCTAAGCGCGACCTAAATGAATAATGACGCAGTTTAATGCAAGATAAAGGTAAAACGATGCACAAACTATTTTTAGAAAGCCAACATCACCCGCATATGCTTGTTTCGTAATTTAGTTATTTAAAACGTGATTTCGCAAATATATACTTTTCGTCAAAATAATCTTTCTATTTTTAGTAAATCCCTAACGCTTAATTAATATTGTTTTTATAATGTTTCTAACGCGTCCTAATAATTTATAAGTAACACACCACTATTCGCTAAGGTTTTTATAGTTCAAACGGACCCGTAAACGCCCGAAAACACAATTTAATGTTCCAATCAGCAACTATATTAACCCAAAATGTGTGCAGGAAATTTATTACATTTTCGAAAAATAGTCCAACTTTTACGTAGTATAGCTCATTCGTTATTGATTTTCATGACAAAAGAAATGTTTCTTGTTTTACCGAAAAATCATTCCGGACAAGTTTCCTTTTATAAGTTTAAGCCGATTCGGACCTGAAAGGGGTCAAAACACACGATTTAGAAACTGCTCAGAATGTTCCCGAAACAGTTTTGCCGAAAAGTGTTTCCAAACTTCATTTGACCATAACTTGCTCATTTTAAGTCTGATTTTAGTGTTCTTTACGTTAAAATTTCCGTAACGACATCTACTATCATAATATTAGAGTTTTAACAACTCAAAACATTTTTACGTGACTTGTAACGTAGGGGTTGTTTGGGATAACTTATATAATTTCCCGAAATGTGCCAAAATAACAATCTACAACTCCCCCAAAGGCCTAATCTAACCTATCTCTGTTCACTACTAATCCAAACAACAAATCCACCTCATAACTAACTTAATCCCTTCACAAACAAGATGCAATTTTACTAATATCACAAGCTAACATATAAAATCACTAGTTTACTTCTAACAATTCTATAAATACAATAATATTGCAAGAACATAAATGATACATTTTAATCACTAGAAATTACTAGTTACGTTATTAAATTGACAACACAATCATATGGGTGATGTTTGTTTTGAAAAAAAATGTTTAAATTACAACATGATGATCAAAGAATAAAAAGTGTAGATAGGAGATACTTATAAAAATGATGAACACAAATAAAAACCTTAGGTTTTGATTATAATCCAACACTTATAAACCCTAGCTTAAATCTTGAAACCCAAACTTGCAATCACATTAGAACACCTTAGGAATGAACCTTGAATACCCTTATATGCTAGAAATATCAAGAAAATAAAAGACAAAGAAACCTTATTAAGGTTGTTCTGTGCCATGGCTATGTAGGAAAGAAAAGGGAGAATATGTTGCTTTGTTTTGTGATGGAATGGTTAAGAATAAGGAGTATTACTTATATAGAAATGAGTTACTAGCTTTGTAAAATATTTAAAAGACAAGAATGACAAGTTGTTAGTTAATGGTATGGTGCATGGTAAGTGAGGTGTGGGATTGGTGTAAAAAGAGATGGGAGGTTAGGTTGTGTAAGGGTTTGTGTAAGATACTTAGTAAGTAGGTAAATAATTCAAACTAGTATATAATATCTTGTGCAGTACAAATTTGGTAGAACTTTGTATATATTAATACATGGGGCCGGTCCATATAGGTAAAAATGAGAGAGGGAAATGTTTAATTTTTGATAAGGTATAAATATTGTGGGTATTGATAAAGGTGGTATAGTTTACATGCATGCATTAAAGCTCATAATGCGAAACGTAAGCATTTTACGTAAAGTATAAAAATAAAATATGAAAAGTTATGAATTATCTTTGTAATAATTATATAACACATAATTGACATAAACTTATGTTTGTTTAGTGCCGGTTTACGTTAAATGTTGATTTTCAGTTTACGCGATTTAACTTAACGGTTATAATTAAAAGTAAACACATAAGGTTCAAAGTAAATAGTTGATGTGGAGGGTCGTAGAGACTTCTAGAAGAAATTTTACAACTTCCTAGGCAGTGTACCTAATCGTTGCAGTGTAGCATAGGCAAGACTTGGGGGTTGTTATCGTTCTCTAGGAGAATAGGTTGGGAAGGCTTGATCACGGTCTAACAGAATTCTAGGGGTTGAGAGAAGATTCTTTTTGTGTTTTTATATTTTATGAAAGCAGGTAAATCTATGGTTTGAGAGGTTGGTTTGTTTATGTTATCCCAAAGATTCACAAGCTAACAAGAATGATCCGGAGGTCGGGGAGGATTAAACAAATAGAAAGCCATATTATTAGTGAGAGAAAAGGGAAGATGTGTGTTTTCTAGAGAGAGAAACACACACACCTTATTACAAAATTATGAATCCTCACCCCTCCATGGAAGTATGGAGGGGATATATATAGCACTGGACACGATCTACTTACTACACTTGACATTTCTAGTCCCTGCGTGTCCGGCTAATATAAATTAATGTAATTCCGTATTAGCCGACATATTTTAAGGCTAACAATCTTCCCCCAATATGTGGGCATACGGAATTACTTACAATGTTCCTATCAAGTACAAATACAACAAAATAAAGTGACATCCAAGGCGCTTCCAATGCTGAAGATGACGTCTTTGTCTTCTAGTCTTGATACTTGTACTCCAGCTTGGATCTTCTTTGTCTTGACTTGTTCTGGAACCATTGTAGTATACATGAGTTGGATTAACTTCCCCCCAATTCATGCAGCATGTCTTTAAAAGCTTTCTTCATAGACTCCTTTTTGGCGAAGTTTCTGAATCAGCTTCCCCCCAAACCAACATCCGTATCTTGAGCATATTCTGAAACGTTGATGTAGCTTGAACGATCTTCTAACATTGACATTTAAAGTGCACAGCGGAATTTAGTAGAAGAAACAGTCAACCACACCATCTAATACTGCTTCTATACTGTATCGTGACATTCGGTCTTGGTGAATATCCGTTTGGGGGAACATGCAAGAGATCAGCAACAGTTCTTCTCACGCATGCAGAATACTTCACAAACCATACTAAGTGAAGTAGTATAAACTACTTCCCCCTGGAAGTTGACCTGATAGCATCAAAGTATCAAAGTACACGTATTCCCCCATGATGGTTTCGAACTCTCGGAAGCATCATTGACGTGGACGACCATATACACGAGAAGTTCTTGTCATAAGCAACAATCTTGAAAAGTTATGAAAGACATTGAAGAACTTTGAAAGATTTTGCTGAGACTATGAAGTATCATTGACGTTCAGTAGCTTCAAATGTCCCGTGAGAGTTGCTGATCACATCTCAACCTTTTACTCTATGGCTAACTTACCAACCTCGTATTCTGTCGGCTATTGCTGTGACCACTTGGTGAAGTAAACCCGATATACCAAACTTGAAAATGAAGTAGAATTCCCCAAATTTGTTACTTAAGCTTGCACTGTTGTTGATTGAAGAACGGTGCAGAAGAAAGCCTCTAAGTACCCTATACACTCAACTAAGAGCCAAAATAAGTACAACACCTCTTGAGACTATCCACATCGGCATCTGCGTGTGACACTGAGCACTACAAACGTAACTTCTTTAAGTGATAGCTATACACTGTGAGTACTACAATGTCAAAAAACTCCTTAAATCGGGTTACAACTTGATAATCCAAGTCTCATTCATAATGTATACGTATTAAGCAAGCTTATCGATAGATTGGGTTTAAGGAAAAGGGGTAGTTATTAGAAGGAAGTCGATCGTATGGAAATTAAAGTAGACGCCTCCGTGAAACCCTCTTCAAACTCAAATAAGGGATACCAAATAAACTTCATGATCACTTGACATTAAGATCCGAATTCCATAGCCGTTTTGACGTTTAAGTGAATCTTATTCGGATCGTTTTTAGTGTTATGTATCGTGTTTGTTGTGTTGTTGAAATCAATTAACATTCACGGGATTTTACAATTCTATGATTTAAACCGTAAAAAAAATCGACTTTTACGGGATTTTACTAAATCAAGAAAAAACCATGAATAAAAAATTAATTGTTGTTGGTGAAATCGTTGTTGTTGTCGTAGAACTTGAACTTTTGTTAACGATTTGTTGAGCAAAACGATGAACGGTGCACAAATTTTGAACTTTGGAGGACTATTGTTGAAATATTAACCAATAAGGACCCACGGTGTAATGCAGTTGTAACTTTGAGGGAAATTAAACAAACAAAAGACTAAGGTGAATTTGGATTAGAGTCCAGGGGCTGAATGTGACAAATGTAATTAGTTTAATTTAATAACAACATTTTCCCTCCACTGTACGTCTTCTTCATTTTCAAAATGAAAATATAACGTGTTTCGTGTTTTCTTGCTCGGGACTTGTACGGTTATCGACGGCAAAAACTAAATATACCACGTTGATCGAAAAAGAATCACGAACACAACGGTCTATGTTATAAGTCGTGTAGTCAACCGATCTCGAAAACGAAAAAAATAGAAAATAATTGAAATTATATTTTTCCTAAGTAAAATAAGTAAAAAGAAAATTTTAGAAAAAGGAATTACTATTTTTGGCTTTTTAGATTAAAAGATATGATTTTTCTAAAATTTAAACTAATTAAAAACTTTAAAAGTAATAAAAATATTAAAAATATAATCCTAAAATTTTTATAAAAATTAAACTAAATAAAGAAAATATGCAGAAATTTAATAAAAATAAAAGCCCTAATTTTTACTTTTTATTTAAACCTTAATTAAACTAATTAAAAGCTAAACCCTAATTACTAATTTAAACTAATTAAAATTAATTAAACTAACTATTTAACTAACTAGGGACTAACTATGCAAATCCCTAAAGGACTAACAGGAAAGACTAACTAACTAACGGAGGGACTAACTGAGAAACTTTAAAGTTGCAAAACCAACCCCTGAGACCAAGCCCGACTTCAAACTAAGTCCTTTTTAGGCTTAAAAATAAGATGAAACTAAAAAGTGCTTTTCAGCAAAAACTTAAAGAAGCAAAGTTATAAAATAAGCTGAGGTGAACAATTTTAACAAAAACACTTAGGGCTGAAATCCACTAATAAGCTCTTAAAGAGCTTATCTTTAAGCTGATTACAGAAACAAGGGCTTTCCCTTTGTTTTTACTAAATAAGCTATAAAAAGCTCAAAATAAGTCCAAATTGCAAAACAAAAGATGTTCTAATTAGCTTATAACTTGCTTAAGCTGATTCAGAAAAGAAAATAGAGCTAGGAACTCTTTTAAGCTACTGAAAATGATCATGAAACAAGCAAACTCAGAGATTAAGCCAAATAGTACAAAAACCAATTAAGCTTAAAAGCTCAATAAGCAATTCTAGACTAAGAGCTTATGAGAACTTATGCAACTACTAATAAACTATCTATTTAAGCTATAAAAACAAATACCTTAAGCTAAAATTAACAATTTAAGAATCTACTTAATTACCTACTGTTTTTGGTATTGTTGGTTTTCTTAGTTGAATTTTGACAGCAAAATAAGCTAGGAAAATAAGCTAGAAAATAAAATGTAAGTCTTAATCTATATTAAGCTATAACTAATCTAAATCTTACTTTAACCTTAGAAGCTAATCCTATTATTACTTGACTAAAAATCTAAGCCAAAGGTGACAGCAGTACTAACTATTGTTAGTATTGATGCACTTGACACAAGCAAAGATCAATAGTGCAGGTTACCTTGAGGGATAGCCTGCACTAAGATACTCTTAATAGAGTGTTAAAACACAGACCAAGAAAGATCCAATCCTTAAAAGGCTTAGATCAAAATTTTATAAGTAACAAGAAAAGTCTAAAAATGCCCTGGTGCTGGCTCACTTAAAATAAGCCACAAATTCATTTAAACTAAAATCTAAGAACTCAAACCTTTTTAAAACTTGATTTCTTATTATAACTCAGCTGACCAAAGTGTTTTGCCCAAAAATATTTGACTTTTATTGGTCAAACTTGCTTATGCCAAACACCCCTTTACCATTTTGACAGAAATGATTTTAAACTTAAATGGCAAATATAATTAACAAGTACTAACTACCAGATAAAAACTAGCTAATAACTAACTTATTAAGCATAAACTAACAACTAGATTTTTCTAAAACTTAAGATCTAAGATTATACTAAATTTTTAGTGTTTTTATGGTTTTATGACAATCTAAATATTAAACTAATGATCTTGTCTCCCTAGGTTTATACAAAGTTACACACTTAAAACCCTAAAAACGGTTTTATATTTTTAGAGATATCGACGCGACTGTGTCGCTTAGAAATCCTGACGCCGTCGCTACGTAGATGATTCTAGATACTCTTTAAGTCGGCCACATCCTAACGCCGTGGCTAAATTCCTGACGTCGTCACCATATAGATCACAACGACGTCGCTTTATACCTGCGACGCTGTCTCCACGCACTGTATGCATAAATCTCCAAGAGATTTGGTGTAGGTCCATAATCTTGTCCGTTTCTTCTCCAAATGAGCCCAAGTCACGTGCATTTCCTCCAAAAGCCATCCAAGTGCTAAAAACTTAAAAATAAATGATTAAGCATGTAATCAAGGTATATTTGCATGATTTATGGGTTTAAATGATCCCAAAATGGTGTATAAAATGACAGCTCATCAAATACCCCTACAATTGGGATTTGCTTGTCCTCAAGCAAATGGGCTTTTCTACCTAGATAATAGCAATATTAGGGTTATTTAACCTACTCTTTAAAAGTATTTTACAACACAACCTTCTAGACTTCGTAATTAAAAGAACGGAAAGTATATACTAGCACCTCACATAAGTGTTTGGGATTCTCTCTTTCTCTCAGTTGTATAATAAATTATAACATAATGGGGAAATGGAAAATCAACACTAATTACCTGTCATAGCATATAAATTACCATAGGCTTGGTAAAGGATCAAACCTTTACCGCTAGGCGCAAGCATTATTCATTACTATCTAAGAGGTATTTTTAAAGAGTTTTGGGGTGTAGGTGTAAAATAACATTAACGGAATCAGAAACGGATGGGATACATTTGGGTGGTGACTTTGGGTAAAATTGGAGTGGAAGGGTTAGCTAATTATTTATACGAATACACGTTGGTTTGGTTGCTAAGCCAAAGACTCAGACAAAATATACAAACTCTACACAACTCTACACCAATCTCTTTCTTTTTCTTTTCTTGACTCTAATATAAACATAGACATAAACAAATGGCAGCCCGTACTTTTTTTTACTTTTTTATATTTTTTTCGAATCTTTTCTTTTCTTTTTCTCATTTTTTTGTACACTTTTGCCCTGCCATTGCTTAAACATATAATACATCATGGGGGTTTATAGATACACCCCTACACTTGAACTTTTACATACTCGATTATTTACAATCTAACTAAGGACCCGATTTGAGGTAGATCAAAATAACATGGAGCTTATTGAGCTCTATTAGGGGTAATAAATTACTTCTTCCCCAATTCTTCATAAGATGAATACTACCATGAATCCCAATCGTCCCAAAATAGTATTTACAAGGATAAGGACTTAGCAACCGTGTACTCAATAATTAACTTAGGTTAAAAAAAATAATGTACTAAAAGTAAGTACAAACAAGGTAAGCTAAGGCGATTTAAGTGTAACGATTGGTTTAAGGGTTGAAAATGCTCTTCATTATTAGTCCGGCTTAACCAGAAAATTACAAGAACTGTGAAAAAAGATAGGCTTAAAGGGTTGTACTAGGGATATCCTGCACTAAAAATGAGTGCATGACAAGGGTGTGGGATAGTTATATGATCGGTGTGACCATAATAACAGTTACATGTTTAAAACATGGGTTAATCCTAGTGCCTCCTATCTAGCAAATCCTAATACTTACTATGCGGTCTCGGGATGCATCATAAAAACAATTTCTAGAATTTAATATACTACCGGTACACTTATATAATTTAATACCAATACCAATGCTCTAGAAAAGGCGACCTAGACCATACGTATACACCCGTAATGACGGGATAGACACATATGAATGCATTCAAACCTTAACTTGAGAAAGCTAAAGGTATAAATTATCTTGGGTATCAATAATGGATACCCGAATTCCTAAAGATCCAAAGGCGAACCTCACATTTTTGGGGGTGGAATTTTGAGAGTTTTTGTGCTAGTCATACACATTCCTATCCATCATTTTAAGGAACAAGCAAATGACAATTGAAAAAATAGTTTCTAAGGCTTATTTCCCCTATACTTAAGTTGAACATTGTCCCCAATGTTCTATAGAAGTACCCGTAAAAACGAATAAAGGGATAAGAAGAAAAAGAAACTAGTACTCCCCTAGTTTGCTCAATAATAGAGAAGAAACATACGATAACTGGTTAAATCGTCCTCCAAGAATCATCCAATGAAACTTCCTAAGAACTTTCAAGCTTCTTCTCGTCAAATATAACATGTAATTAAAGATAAAGACAACTACACCAAGCATAAAATCAACGAGATAGATATAAATACAACGAGAATTTAGGGTTTTGACTCTATGAAAACTATAAAGATAGGATGAGAGTAATGATGTAATTATAGGTTTATGTAGGTTTATAAAAGAATTACAAATTTCAAATATTGCACATTTTATTTTTCAAAAATACTAAAAAAAATTTGAATTTTTACATTCCTGGAGATGCGACGCCGTCGGGTGTTAATCCTGACACCGTCTCTAGCGTCTGTGAAAAAAATTCTTATTTGTTTTTAATGAGAAATTTCCTGCACGTAATTTTATTAGTTAAATCTGAAGAAAGCACTGCATAAAAACCTAGAATTAATCGTTACAATCATATGACTCAAAACTGACGCGGATTAATCTAAACAATTTATTTTAAATGGTTGAATTTGGTTCTTAAAAACTGGATATATTCCCCTACACTTATTTTGTTGCAAAATACCTTTGATTGCAAATAAGACGAAGTTATAAATAAACAAAGCATGGTTACAAAAATCATTCAAATATAATAAAACAAACAATAAAGAATTAAAACACATGACACTCCTAAGTGCGGGAAAAATAAACATTGGGTTGCCTCCCAAGTAGCACTTTTCTTTATTTACGAGTCTTGTAGCTAGACTCGAAGTCACACGTTCTTATATGACTTCTCCTTCATCATCCATTCCATCTTTTATTTTGACAGGAGCAGGTCGCTCATTTTTGATGTTTTTGTTTCTCCACCGGGTAAACTCCATCTCCTTTTCTTGGTGAAGTTTTATCTTTTCCTCCCATTCCAAGACTAGCCTATTTACAGTCATAGTGGGGGCTATAGGCTCTATATCGTTCTTAATTCCTTTCTCGTTCTTACAAAGGGATTCATGTATCCTATGGAAGCTTATCTTACTCTTTCCAGATCTTAGAGTTATGGTGCCTTTATCAAACTTAATCACGGCCTTAGCCATTGTCAGGAATGGTGTTCCTAAGATGAAATGCCTCTTGTCATTTTTCTTAATGTCTAAAATTACAAAGTCTGTGGGGTACACATGCTCAACAACCTTAACTAATACGTCCTATGCTATTCCTAAAGGGTAGATATACGAGTGGCTAGCTAGGGAGAGTCTAATGTCCCTCTCAAGAGGCCTTTCATCGGTTAGTTTCATATAGGTAGAGAGGGGCATGGCGTTCACGTCGAATCCTTAGTCAACTAGGGCGTTCATGTGTTTCAGGCCTCCTATGTTACAGGGTATTTCGAAGTTTCCTCCGATGTCCTCCTTCCTTGTTATCTTTTTTCTAAGGATTGCTTCATAAAAAGGCCCCCTAGGTAATAAATTGCAAGTACTTCCTTTTATTTTCCCAACTCAGGTTCCTGATAGGGAATCATTGAACCTATGATTGTCAACAAGCCCTTCTATTAGTCTCTCATTTATCTTATGCTTCAAGTAATATTCTACGGGCTAAGAGCTGGGTGCGTCGGTCGTCTCTTATTTTTTAGCTTTTCTGATTGGTTCGTTCTTGATCCCATTTTTAGCTTCATTTATTGGCCTTCCTGTTTCTGTTCTGGTAGGTTTTTCACTGTCTTCGCTGGTTGCTATGTCATTATCATTGTTCTTCTCTTCCTCCCCTCTGGCGAGAGAGATAGAGTTCACATTTTGGTGACGGGGGATTTGGCCTCTTCTCTGATTAGCACTTTTTTAGGAGCCCTACTGGTTGTGAGTTCTTTAAGAAGCCCAAACATTTCTGCCATCTTATCATTTATCTCCTCTCGCTGTTTTAAAATGGCATTCTTAAATCTTTCCATCCTTTCGGTGTGTGCTGCCATGTAGTCCCGTACTCGAGCTTCGAAAGTAGTTCCTAATGCCTGAGGCTGAGGGATTGGGCCGGTACGTTCCTAAAAGGTGAAGGGGCTCTGCTTTGGTGGTTCATTCTGGTTTTGTGAGCGAGGGTTTGAGTAGACTGCTTCGGCATAAGCTTGAGGGACGTGTGTTGAGCTCGGTGTGGGTGTCGGTTGTGATCCCTTTAGTAGGAAATTAATCTGGATTTTGAGCTCAAGCAGTCTTCGGTTAGGCATTTTTGAGGTAGGTTAAGGTGTAGAAATAGCTTTGACTGGTTTGGCGAATTCTTTTGCGTCATTCCAGCCCTCATGGTCATAGAGGGCGAGGTTCTTAATGATTTCCCAGGATTCGTCGGGGTTCTTATTGCAGATTTTTCCACCAGCAGCGCGGTCAATCTCGCACTTAAGAAGAAACGAGACATGATCATAAAAAATCTGGATTTGAAGCCAACGATCGATGCCATGATGAGGGACTTTTTGGAGTAAGTTTTTGAAATGAGTCCATGCTTCAGATAAAGATTCTCCATGATGTTGTTGAAACATCAGGATATCGTTGCAGAGTTTTGCAGTCCTTCCTGGTGGAAAGAATTGAGCAAGGAAACGAGTAGTAAGATCCTACCATGTGGTGATGGATCCTGCTGGAAAACGTTCAAGCCAGTTGCTAGCTTGATCGCGAAGGGAAAATTGAAATAAACGCATGCACGTTCTTTCCCTGTTTTCACCATCAATGTCAAGTGAGTCTATAAGTTTTAAGAAATCCTTGAGATGTTGGTTTGGATCCTCAGACTGAAGTCTGTAGAATGAGTATCCGTTTGCACCAACCGGATGGTGTCGGATCGAAGAGGTACCACGTTGTTCCCTACAGGGAGCTCAATGGTATTCATGTATCCTTCGTGGCTAGGTTTGGAGTAATCTTCAAGAGTACGGATAGGATTCGCGTCTCCCATGGTGGTTGACTAGAATGGATTACGAAACAATTAACACAAAGAAAAGGTAGACTACAAGAAAGTTAATATACGAAAATAAATTCTTACTTGAAAGGATTCAAGTGAGTAGAACTAAGTTAAACTATGATCGAAACCTAACTATTCTTCGGCAGCGGCGCCAAAAACATGATGTGAGGGTTGCGAAGACTTCACAGGAAGTTTACAATCCCCTAGGCAGTGTACCATATCGTTGCAGTGTAGTATAGGAAAGACTCAGGGGTTGTTATCGTTCTCTAGGGGAATAGGTTGGGAAGGCTTGATCTTGGTTTAACAGAATTCTAGAGGTTGAGAGAAGTTTCTTTTTGTGTTTTTATATTTTATGAAAGCAGGTAAATCTATGGTTTTAGAGGTTAGTTTGTTTAACTAATTACTAAACTAATTAATATCCATTCCACTGGTGATAACTTTATGATAAGCAAATGTATTTACCTAATCATGCACTACTCCTCAGATTGCTTCTCCTAGATCCGTTGCTTTGTCACACTTGTGATGATCTGTGTAAGTATTTCCTAGGTCATGAACCGATTATACGAACCCGTCGTCTATTTAATATTCCGTTAAGGCAACGCACAAGTAAGGTAGTATGAAGATTATTACAAGGCCCCTAAGAGTATATTAAATGCATGTGAAATAACTTAAGAGGGATCAAATATACAATGGGTAAGGTAGTATGAAGACTGTTACCGATGATATCCTTTCTACACTACTCGCGTTTCCCTAGACATGTCAACTGCGATACAGACAAAAGCTGGTTTTCTAAAGCCTAACACACACATTCATCAACAAGAAGCAACATCAAATGGATCTACAATCTAAGTTTTATGCAATCATAGATAAATACAAAGGAGGGTTTAGCCTCGTATGTTATAAGGAAAGCAAGAAGATAAATTAATCAAACAACACATAGACATATTGAATGATTAATGATAAATAACCTTACTTGATTAAAACATGGATTCAAGGTAGTAAAATAGGGTTTTGTGGCCTTAAAACGACCTATAAAGCTTCTAAAATGACTAGGGTTCGTCTCCATAGGTTTATACAAAGTTATCCCAAAGTTACATAATTAAACCCTAAAAACAGATTTATATTTATAGAGATGTCGACGCGATGACGTCGCTTTGTAATCCAGACGCCTTCACCACGTAGACGATTCTAGATCCTCTTTAAGTCGGCCACGTCCTGACGTCGTCGCCAAATTCTTGACGCCGTCACTAGATAGATCACGACGACGTCGCTTTATACCTGCGACGCCGTCTCCAGCCACAGTTTGCATAAATCTTCAAGAGATTTGGTGTAGGTCCGTAATCTTGTCCGTTTCTTCTCTAAATGAGCCCAAGTCACGTGTATTTACTCCAAAATCCATCCAAGTGCTAAAAACCTGAAAACAAATGATTAAGCACATAATCTGGGCATATTTGCATGATTTAGGGGGTTAAATGACCCCGAAATATTGTATAAAATGACACCTCATCAGAGAGTTTTGTAATCCCAACGGTATTACATATAACTTCTCAGCTCCACGTATGTCACACCCCGCCAAGGCAGAAAAGCGAGGCGTAACACGATAGGCATCATCACAACACATTGATGTCGACAATAGAGAGTAACTAGAATGCAATTAAATTAAAACCAAAGTGTTATGATGATACCTAACACAAGAAGAGTCTTGTATTGAGGTTAATCGCAACACCACAATACATAGACATAAACAAATCCTAAAGATAACATCATCATAAAACAAAGTATTCAAAGTACGAAAGTATGAAATGAAGACTCCAGAAAGACGGACTTCATATGCAAGATCCTAAGGTCTCGCTAGCCATGCATCTAAACTTTCGTAACTCCACTAGGCTCACGTGAAAATGATACTTTAAAACGTCAATATAATGTTGGTGAGATTCATAGATTTGACACAAAACTTACTCTTGCTGCGAATTATAACCATTAGGACATACAAGAATAGTATACACAAATGCAAGCAATTAAATTATCACACAACATGGGATAGGCGTACCCCTCTGATCCAATAAGTCACACAACATGGGATAGGTGTACCCCTCTGATCCAATAAGTCACACAGCATGGGATAGGCGTACCCCTTCGATCCAATAAGTCACACAGCATAGGATAGGCGTACCCCTCTGATCCAATAAGTCACACAACATGAGATAGGCGTACCTCTCTGATCTAATACATCACATAAGCCATATAATATCAAGTAATGTCCAAAACCAAATAAAACAATTATTCGCAGCAAATAAAAAATCAAAACCATTTAGTATCATTTTCACCCCAAGAAAACATAGAAAAATGGGCTATGAATACTCACCTTAAACTTCACGAATGCATACGCAATTTCCAAGCAAAGTCTACACAACAAAATCTACGGGTTACACATGATTAAGGCTTCATGGCCATAAACATGTAACCTTTAAATTGATGGATACTAATGTCTATATTATGCTTATAAACACCCCATCATACCGCCCATACTTTATTTATACTCTAAATACCTTAAATCCCTTTATTCAAGTTTTCAGATTATAACAGAATTTTATAGTCACTTTATGGCTACTAATAAAATACTAAACGACCCAATTTGACTTCCTTATTGCATTTCCTACATCTTCAATGGGTTGTGTAACTACTGTGATTTTTAGAAAAAGAATAACGAGTCTAAATATTTTAAAAAATTCAACATCCTAGAGTGTCCAGAAAGTGACCTGATTCGACTACCAAAAAGTTTGACTTGACTAGAGCCATTTAGACACTTGGGAAAAATCTACAAAAAATTCTAGAAATTCATAGACATCATAGACTTACTACTGTAGAAACCCCATCAATTAAAAAGATGTTTTGATATGGTTTTTGACCTCATAAACACAGCCCAGAATCTGCCCCAAAAACTAAGATTTTACAACGAATTTTGTAAACTTATGTTGACTTACTTCCACTCACTTTTAATTCATGAAACCACCTGGGATGGAAATTAGACTCTCTGTAGATAATTTTAGGCTCAAGAAAATCAATAAAAGCTATTTGTATGACCAAGTTATGACTCTCACAAGATGACCTAATATTCTGCCCAGATTTCTATTACGAATTTTTAATAATTAAATCTAATCAAACACACCTAAACCCTAATTATTATACCCTAATCAATATTAAATGATAATATCATCATAATTACAGAATTTTTATGAACTCTAATCCATCAATTTACAAGTTACATAATTAAAACAAAGATTAGAACATATGTATGATTAAGAGCATAAAAATTGAACCGATTTAAAATTTAACAAGAGATCAAATCTTGAATTCTTAGAAGCTTCAAAAACTAAAAATGGTGGCTAGGGCTGGAGTAGGGTTTGACAAAAAAAGGAAGAGGGAATACAGTTTTATTTATATAAAATACTGATTTGTATCATACTTGGACTTGGGCTCTTTCCCCCCTTTTTGTTAAACCGATCCAACACAAACACCCCTTAAAAAATTTAATTTTTTTATATATTTTTTTAAAATTTTGGTCCCCCCCTTTTTATATATTATATTTGTATTTTTTTTATATAAAACTATTTATATTAACTATACTAAAATTAAAACATATTTATTACTATAAATTTCTCCCAACTATATTTATTAATTACAACCTAATTAAATTATAAAACCTTAGTACACTAAATAATCTATACCCGAATCAATGATTCACACTTGATATCATTAAATCCCCCATCGCTCAAATGCTCAAATGCACTAATGCTCAAATGCACTAACGCTCAAATGCTCAAATGCACTAACATTCCAAAATCATTATCAAATACAAAATAGAATGACTAAATCACCCATCTCTATTCTCACAATCACATAGCATATCACATAAACCATCAAATTGATTTATTCACATAAATTAAAACACATAAAGTTAGCTAGGTTAACACTAATGGTTAAACTAACCTCGATAAATCATGGTTGTCACAACGCACTCCACAATCAAATGGCATGGTAGAAAGGAAAAATAGGACTTTACAAGAAATGAGTAGAACAATGTTGAATGAACAATCGTTACCACAAAAGTTTTGGTGTAATGCCGTAGATACTTCAACCTACATCCTTAACCGAATCCTAATTAGAGCCGTCTTAGAAAAAACACCATATGAACTCTTGAGAGGTAGGAAACCTATTCTTGACTATTTCAAAGTGTTTGGAAGTAAATGTTTCATTCTAAACACCAAAGATTACCTTACCAAGTTTGACCCAAAGTGATACGAAGGTGTTTTCCTAGGTTACTCCTAAAATAGCAAAGCCTATATCATCATAAACAAATACACCATAAAAATCAAAGAATCACTCAACGTGACATTTAATGAAACTCCTCCACCATCTAAAACATCACCCTTGGTGGATGATGACTTAGATGAAGAAGAAGCAATTAACGTTACCGAAAGGAAAAACTTAGAAAATGACATTGAGGATGAAACTTTAGAAGTTGACGAAATTGTCAACATTAAAGAATCTAAGAACCATCCATTAGAAACCGTCATAAGAAACCTTAATCAAAGAACTCTTAGGTCTCAAGCCTAAAACCAAAGTAACTTCTTTTGTTTTATATCAACTATAGAACCAAAGAATGTGAATGAAGCCTTAAAAGATGAAAGTTGGATAGTTGCAATGCAAGAAGAATTAAACCAATTTATTGTAAATGATGTTTTTGAGTTAGTACCACACCCTAAGAGTACAATAATTATAGGAACTAAGTGGGTATATAGAAATAAGTTAGACGAGAACGGAATCGTATCTCGTAATAAGGCTAGGTTAGTAGCTCAAGGTTATAATCAACAAGAGGGAATTGTTATGATGAAACATATGCTCCCGTAGCTAGATTATAATCAATTAGGATTTTATTAACTTATGCTTGCGCCTTAGATTTTAAATTGTTTCAAATGGACGTAAAAAGTGCATTCCTAAATGGTTTTATCAATGAGGAGGTATACGTGGCACACCCTCTGGGATTCATTGACTTAAAAAAATCAAATCATGTTTATAAACTTAAGAAAGCTTTGTATGGTCTTAAACAAGCTCCTAAAGTTTGGTACGATAGATTAAAAGCCTAACTTATTAAACATGATTATAACATGGGAATGGTAGATAACATACTCTTTACAAAGAAGAAAGATTCAAATCTAAACATTGTTCAAATATATGTCGATGACATTATATTTGGTTTAACTTGTCAAGAGTTGTGTGATAACTTTGCCAAAATCACGCACGACGAGTTTGAAATGAGCATGATGGATGAATTAAACTTCTTCCTATGATTATAAATAAAGCAAATAGAAGATGGCATCTTCTTTAATCAATCTAAATTTATTAACGAAATGCTTAAGAAATTTAGATTAGAAGATTCTAAACTAATGAAAACACCCATGTCCTCGGATACAAAATTCACGAAAGATGATGAGTGTGAGTCCATTGATAGTACGAAGTATCGATGCATGATATGTAGTTTATTATATCAAACGACAAGTAGGCCCGGTATAATGTTTAGTGTCTGACTTTGTGTACGCTTCCAAGAGGATCCCAAAACCTCTCATCTTGAAGCAGTTAAGCGTATCTTCTAATACATTAAAGGCAGTACGCACTTAGGATTAAGGTATCCTAAGGGAACCGACATAGAAACCGTAGTATATGCCGACTCTAATCATGCGGGAGATTATGTGGGCTAAAAAACACTTGTAGTATTTGTACGTTCGTAGGATGTTGTCTAACATCGTGGTTCTTGAAGAAACAAACTGCTCTTGCTATATCCACGACCAAAGCCGAATACGTAAGCGCCGGAAAGGCATGACAACAAGTACTATGGATGAAACAGGCTCTCATCGACTACGACATTCGACTCGATGATGTTCCGATCATGTGCGACAACAAAGGCGTGATTGACCTAAGCAAAAACCCGGTGAAACACTCGCGGACGAAGCATATCGAAATTCGTCACCATTTCCTTTAGGACAATGTCCAAAAAGGAAACATCTCCATCGAAAAAGTCTCATCTAAAGATAACATCGTCGACATTCTTATTAAACCCCTCAAGCGTGAATCGTTCAATTATCTTCGTCTTGGTTTAGGAATGATGGAACATATTCTGTAAATTGGTCTCTTCTTTTCTTCTAGTCTAGATTATAGTCTATGTTCCATTCCGTGTCGTAACAACTTACTTACTTCATCCGAAGTATTTTAAGTATTTTTAATTAGCGAAATGCAAATTAAAATGTTACTCCTTTTGAAAAATTCATCAAAAATCATGTCCAAAACCCCTCTGCTGGAGGTGGTCCCCATAAACCAGGCGGCCCCCTGATTAAATTGGGCGGCCCCTATATATTTATGGGACGGCCGGCATAATGACATGTAATGTTTGATCAAAAAAAATTTATCTCTTAAAACAAACACTCTCCTTCCTCCTACCTGTTACTAACGTAAAACAAAATCATTAAAACATTAAAATCTACCATTAAAACTCAAATTAAAGAAGAAATTAACATCAAATATCATCCATAACACCATAATCATCACAAATTGTAAGTGATCTCATCAGCTTCTTCTCTAATCTGAGTCTAGGGTTCTATTATGCCCAAAATCACAAATTGGGGATTTTTATGTTTTCGAGTGTTATTATGCAATTAAGACTAGAATAACACAATGTATAACTATTATGCTTCCCGTAGACGTAGAATATGCATAATTGAATGTGCTTAGAAAATCTTTGACATAAACAAAACCCCAATTCATTTCTGAAAAATTTCTCACATTAGGAAATCCATAAAAATGTTTTCATGCATTGTAAATACACTTCAAAAACGTTTTTGCATTCATACATGATGAACTCATCACCATTGATCGAAACATATAAATAATATATTTTTCGACGCGTTTGGATGAGAAAATTGAATTAAAGGGTGTTTGGGTTAACTCATAGATGTTTTATTTAGAGTCGAGTTAACTACCACTCCACATGTGTTGCATATAGACACACACTAGGAAATAATACTCAATACCTTAATGTCAACGCAAAGTAGATTACGTGGAACGAAAAAACACTATCCGGTATTTTTACTTGTAGATGTTGTATACATCTAGGTTCTCGAGGAAAACAAACCGCTCTTGCTTAATCCTACGACCGTAGCCGTAGTTCGTAAGAGTCATAGAAAGGGCATGTCAACAAGCAATATAGATGAAACAGCTCTTATGACCTTGACATTCGACTCGACGGATGTTCCGTATCATGTGCGACAACAAGGCCTGACGATTAGAACCTAAGCAAATTCTGGTGGCAACACTCACGGATGAAAACATCAAAAATTCATTACCCATTTCCTTCAGCGACAATGTCCAAAAGGAAATCTCTATCAAAAAAGGGTCTAGTCCAAAGATAACACCCGTCGACCTTTCTCACTTAACACATCTACTTTAAACGTGATTCGTTCTAAACTATATTGTCTTGTTTAGGAAGGATTGGAACAACATTCCGTTAAATTGATCTTTCTTTTTTCTTCCAAGTCTCGACTCCAGTAAAAGTTCCACTCCGTGTTGTGACAACTTAATTACTTTATCCGAAGTATTTTAAGCATTTTTAATTAGCGAAATGCAAATTAAAATGTCACTCCTTTTGTAAAATTCTTCAAAAACTAAGTCCAAAACACCTCTCTTGGTGGCGGCCCCCATAAATCAGGCGGCCCCCATATATTTATGGGATCGCCGGTAGAACGACCCTTAAGGCCTGACCATATTTTTTAAAACACAAAAACAAACAACCCCCTTCTTCCTACATACTGCGTATGGCGAATAACAAAACCACCAAACTATAAAATCCACCATTAAAACTCAAATTAAAGAAGAAATTAACATCAAATATCATCCACAACATCATAATCATAAAAAATTATAAGTGATCTCATCGTCTTCTTCTCTAATCTGAGTCCAGTGTTCTATTAAGCACATAATCAAAATTGGGGATTTTCATTTTTTCAAGTATTATTATGCAATATTAGACTAATATTAACTATGTATAACATACTATGCTTCCATGGATGTTAGGATTTTATTATAATGATTGTTCTTGGAAGAATTTCACAACATGAACAAAACCCCAATTTACTTTCAAAAACTTCTCATGTTAAGAGCATAATAAAATCATTTTAATGCATTGTTAATACTTTCTAAAAATGTTTTTGCACTCATGCATGACGATCTCACGACCATCAATTGAGATATATAGTCAATATATATTTTCGACATGTTTGGATGAGCAAAATTAAACAAAGAAGTGTTTGGGTAAACTATAGTTTCTTATTTAGAGTCAAGTTAATTACCACTCCACATGTGTTGCATATAAACACACACTAGGCAAAAATACTCAAAACCTTAATGTCAAAGAAATATATATATATTTGTATATATACTAATTTTTTTATTGTTGATTAGGTGAAAAAGATGCATAAATATGATTAGTAAATCCTTTCAACAAAATTCCATATACACTTTTCCTTCAAAATGCCATCTTTAAAAATATCTAATCGACCAATCCATGAAGGTAGAATTGTTAATACAACATTCGATCCTAAGGTCAACTTAGAAGAGATTCTACTCAATGTAGGATTTCACTCCTTCCTCTACTTAAGTGGAAATTTATATCCAAAATTCATAATCGGATTTTATCAAACATCCAAACTTGTTTTAATCGATGATCTTTGGATCACATTCTTTGAAATAAATGGAAAAAGAACATGTGCGCCTTTTAATTTGGAACATTACTCGATCTTCCTTTTGAAGGACATGGTTTTTATAACAATGAATGGTCTCTTAATAATATTCTTCATCATAACTCTTCTCCAACCAAAGATCCTCTTTATACCAAACTAATTCATCCTAACTTAATAATCTAGAACGTCACTAAAAAGCGTCTAAACGGCCTTAAGTTCAAATTTGATGATCTATACAATCTCTTTACTGAAGAGATTTGTCATTATCTAAAAATGGCACATATTCTTATTAGCGAGAACATTATATGCATCGTTGATATTGACAAAGATCACTTGTCGGCTTGTGAAGCCTATATGCTCTATTGCATAACCTCTTCCACTTTATTCAATCTTTCTCACTTTAACAACATCTTGCCATACGGTCTTTTGCTTTCAAAATTAATTCGTCTTGCTTGACTTTGAAGATCCACTTTAATTTAATAATCAAGGCTAAGTCTGGACAAGGTACGAGTTCCCAAACATCCATTCGTTTGAACTCGT
Organism: Tanacetum coccineum; assembly: GCA_026074375.1. Lineage (NCBI taxonomy): Eukaryota > Viridiplantae > Streptophyta > Magnoliopsida > Asterales > Asteraceae > Tanacetum > Tanacetum coccineum. Next base: position 50,437 of record BQNB010012488.1, read on the forward strand.
AAATTTCTTATTGCATCGAATCGATTCGATCCAGGAAGATTCCAACATAGCTTCTTTAAAGTTCTTGGGTTCGAAGAAGGTGAGAAAGGCATCAAAGAAACACCACATGACATCGGTTTGTAGTTGTTTTCTTGTTGAGACAGGTCTAGAAGGATTGCCGATCACATTTTCTAAAGGATGACTCTTCATCCATTTGCTAATGTGTTCAAGAGATGGGTTAGTTGGTTGCACATTTGATGATGATTCATGAGAACTTGGATCCGAGGTAAGAAGATCGAGATAGGGATTGTAACAATCCATTATTTCAGGTCATTTCCAGACTCAATTATTACCATTATTTATTTTTAGAGTTTTACGCGTTCGCTTTTAATTATTATCGTATAGTTAAATCGCGTAAACTAAAAATCAACATTCAACGTAAATGGACACCGAACAAGTTAAAGTTTACGTTAAACAAGTGTTATATAGTTATTATGAGTATAATTTATAACTTTTCATATTTTATTTTTATTGGTTACGTAAAGCGTCTACGTTTCGCAATAAATTACGTTTAGGCATACCCGGAAGCACCAATACCTATCCATACTCAAACAAATACCCACTTTTATACCCAATACATAAAAGTTAAATCATTTTCATGTCTAAACACCCTTATGGCTGGATCCTTCATGAAATAAAACATAGGACACAAATTTAAATCTCACTTTCTAATTCACACATGCTTATTTCCCACTAAAGTCTTATCCCTCCTCCTAGGGAGGAGGAGAGCACTTGTACCCTTATGTACCCTTACCACCCTTTAGACATGGTTTTAGTTGCTTGTATTGTGAATACTACTAGTATATATAGATGTACCTAGTGAGAGATGACACATACACTTCCAAATATCGCAAGTAAACTTTCACATTTCTCTCTTGTTTCTTCCACTCCAACTCACGGCTGATTTAGGGTTTTTAGGGTGTTCATACATTTGATTTTTCAAGAATACAAGGCTCATTAGTTATCATATCTAAGGTGTTGCAATGTGGTTTGGAAGATTAGGTATTATTTACAAGGGTTTGTAATCAAGAAGTAAACTAGGGTTTCCATTAGGGTTTTGATATTGGGTTTGATTTATTGGGTTTAAGCTTAAGTGTAAGCTTGTGTTCACCATCTTCCTACACATCTCTAAGGTCTATTTAAGCCTTAACATTTCAATTCAATCATTTACATGTTTACATACTTGATATATATGTTAATCACCACCTAGGTTTGTATTTGGAATAATACAAGGTCATATATGGTTTGAATTTATTATATATGTTGGTGAAATAATACTAAAAATGGAAGTACACATCTTATATAAGTGGAAATTAATTTATAAGTTTAGTTTGTAAATTAAGTTGTATTGAAAGTTTTATTTACAAAAGTTATGAGCAAATAATATAAGGACACTTTGGCATGGACAATCACTATGGACTAATTAGAGGACCTAACATATGTAAGACTCGTGGTGGAAAGCATGGTAAAAGACTTGTACAAGATTTCTCAAGAAATAGATTTAGAAAACCTAAAATACAAAACATAAACATACCTACTTTTTTTAATACATTCTGTTAGAATTCGAAAAATAATGTAATTATTTTATCTTTTATTTACTTACAAGGATCGTAAGCATATAAAGAACTTGAAAAACCGAGCTATAACGAAGGAGTTATGACATTTGCAAGTTTACATTAATTAAATACATAAAAAGTGTTTTTATAAAAGAAATTTTATAAAAAGGGTTACTGTTCACAATAGTAAGTTTTTGGAATATATGTTATTTGGATAAAACTTTTAATTACGAATCCGTGCACGTAAGAATCACTAAAAACAGAATTAAAACGGAGGAGATACGAATTTTATACGATTTCAAATAAATACATTTATAAAAAGTGTTTTTATGAATTCTAGGCCACTGTTACTGTTCATAACAGATCTAATAAATACCTTAGGAATTAGTGTAATATAGATTACGTCGTATAATTTTGTATATTCTGATGTATTTGTGTGTTTAATTGTTTGCGTTTTTAATTGGTTTCTCATAAGACATGTCTGGTCGATAACACTGATTCGGCTATCACACTTCCATACTGGATACGGCGTATCCCAACTTTCTTTCCAACTAACAGAGTTAGTTGTTCAAAAGATTAATACGCTGTGTTCAGTGTCCATTGAATACGGCGTATTGACTATCTAATACAGTTACAGATCTGGTTCTTCGCATTCAATTTCTGTAAATCTGTGTTTTCTTTCTCCTAAGCCCATCCTACTGATTGTTTATCCCTTGTTTCAGGTAGTGCATGACAAGAAGTTCAACTAAGGAACTATTTACACCTTTCAAGGATCCGAAACGAGAATTTCGATCATCTAGGAAGCACTTCAAGACACTAAGTCTTGACGAATCAAGATCGCCTGATTTCGATCTATTTTCCGACACAAGAAGAATATTTCGGAGAAGATAGGTTGCGGAAAACATTGGCTGAAACTATGGAACAAATACATAGTATTACACTCGAGCCGACTTTTGGATCGGAGTAAGTTGCTAGGCCTAAGATTGAGGACAAGGATAATTTTGAACTAAAAGGCCAATTTCTCAAGGAACTACTGATTGTATAGTTTTATACAACGTATTATTAAATATAAAATAATTAGAAAATTCCAAAACTACCATTGAGGACAAAGGTTCGTTAAGGTGATAATCTTCTACGATTATATATATTTAATACGTATTTTAACGGGAAGTCCTATGATTTCCCGTAGTCGTATTTCCCCAACGATTTAATGAAATTGAGACACGGTTGTTGTTCGGAAATGATTTGATTTGGTTCAACCGATGATTTGCTTCCTAAGGAGTCCTAAAGAGGGAAAAAATTAAAGGACAATTAAACCTAACTTTAATAACGGGAAATTAAACTTTAACTAAAAACGCAAAACGGGAACCCTAAATGGTGATTAAAAACCCTAAATTTCCAAAATTAAACCTAAAATGAAATTTTTTCACTTTTTTATAGTACTTATTTGACCAAAAAGTAAAGTTTAAAGATAACTTAGAACAAAAAAACGAATTAAAATGAAACTTAAAACACGAAAAAACACGTGAACGGAAACGAAAAACCCGTTCACATTCTTATAAAATAGAAATTTTGCAATTTTAACCCTACGGAAAAAAAACTAATTTTCTAGAAACTATATGATAAAAGAAATTTTCTAAAAAAAGAATTATATTTTTTGATAATTTTTCTATTTTCTATGATTTTTTAAAGTTTTTAATAAAAATAAATGTTTAAAAATACTAAACTAATTATAAAAATTCTAGAAAAATTATAGAAAATAGCTTAAACTAAGAGGGACCTAGGAAAAATAAGCTTGGTTACACAGCTTATCAAATAAGCTGTGTAATAAGCTTAAACAACTTATTGTACTAAAGATGCTAAAACGTATATAACTAATAGATGTTGTGAAGTGATCTGTAGTATAAAGAAAAAAGACCCCAGGGCACGTTGGTTAGAGGTGTGTGGTGTTTATAAAGGTTGAGGATGTTGAGGTCGGGGGTTCGAGCCTTGCTCACCCCCGATTTCCATCTTCCCTTTTTTTTGAAAACTTATAAAAGCAAAGTTGTAGAAAACCTGAAAACAAACACTTTAGAAAGAAACTTTTTACGTAATTCCCTAAATAAGCTGGGGAAAATCAGCTTTAAAAGAAGAAAAATGTAAACTTGTTTTTTTTAGCTTTTATAACAAAACTTAGAAACTTGAAAACATGAAATAAGCGCTAAACCTAAGACTTAATAAGTACTTTTACACTAAATAACCTAATAAGCAACCTGACTTAGAATTAGCAGCATAGCATTATAAGCCCATAAAGCTGAGAAATCACAATAAGCTCTTATGTATACTTTGAAAAAACAACTAGGTCTACAAGGACCCTTTGAGCTTACTTTTCCAATAAAGCTCTTGGATCCTTATGCACTATTAAGTACACTTTATTATATACAACTCAAAAAGCTCTCTAAAACATCTTTCAGAAACTATTTTGAAATTCAATTGCTTATTGAAAAAGCTTGTTGAAAACAGCTTATACTAAGAACACTTAGTACTTTAGGTTTTTGAAATTGAAAAGACAAGAAGCTATTTTAAAAGCTAAAAATAGATAATCAAATGAGCTTAATCTTTAAAAACAAGTTTAAACTAATGAAAGGTGTCCTATAAGCTACTTATAACCAAAATTTGAAATTCTAAAAACTAAATTTACTTGCTAAAATTTTAACTTGAAAACGACTGATTGCACTTTGAGAATGCTGATACATTTGACACTCAAATGACAGAAACTTATAAACCAACAAGCAGGTTAAAAACTTGACTCTAACACCTATAAAACACTTGTTAGGATTATGAAAAAGACTCGGTCACCCCCGTGTATTGTTTAGTATAGCAAAGCTCGTAGTCAGAAAGTAAGCGTATGACTTTCGGTATTGGGCCGGGTCTTTTACCCAAGTGTTAAGCTCATAGAGCTCACAAACACATGTATATAAACCTCTTCCCAGCCATGGGAAGGGGTTGGTTGTTTATTTTATGATAATACTTTATCTTGCATTTTCTCTCTCTAGAAATATCACTTTCTCTCTCTAAGATTAAGTAGCCAACCCATCATTCTTGCTTTGTGTTATGATATACCTTTATTTACAATTGGTTATCCAAGGCCCATGGATTATTAGCTAGATTGAGGTGCGTTCCCTTGGGTTAGGTTTAGATCATAAGGTTTGGTCTTTTTTGAAGGGGTTATGGTCTTATTCTTGACACTCTTTGATATCATGTTTGTGATGTTAAAGTTAGTGTTTTTATAGTTGTATAACTTCTAGGACCATGTTGTGCAAAAGAAACAAGTGAAAACATTCAAAGGGTGATTTTTAGGTGTTTGTAGGTGGAAAAGTTCGATTTTCGTCGTTTATGCGTTTTTGACCTTTGAGACATATTCGTTTGCGTTTTTGTGTTTGACGTTTTAGTTTTGTATAAGTACTATTGTTTGCGTTTTGTCTTATTAGAGGTTGCATTTTTGGTCGTTTTTGCGTTTTGACCTTGGAGGTTGCGTTTTGGTGATTGGTTTTATAACAGGTTGCGTTTTGAAGACTTTCGTTCGTTTGACTAGGGGAGACTTGGCCTAATTTTTTAATGGTTTGCGTTTGTTGATCAAGTCTTAAGATTTCTTGCGTTATGATTCAAGTCTCAAGAGTTCATTGCGTTTTGATCAAATCTCCAAGATTCTTCGTTGGTTTTGACAATTCTTCACTGCGTTTTGACAAAAATGCACTGCGTTTTTGATCAAATCTCAATAGTCTTCATTGCCTTTTGACATAACTTCAATGCTTTGGATAAAAACTTCACTGCTTTTTGCCTAAAGTTTCATTATCAACATTAAGTTAACATTTAATTCAACCAAACCAAAAATCACATCAAACAACATATCACCTAATCCAATAAACAAATCATTCACTTTTAAACTACAATCACTAATCATGATTCGATCATCTTAATCATATCACAAGTAATCTCTATGGCTATATCTTTCATGAGGACATTCAATGTGCCGGTTCAGTATACCCGAACACACCTATGCTTGGGGGATTTATTTTTTTTTTTTTTTTTTTAAGGCTGGGACTTTGCGGTCATGGCAACAACGTATTCGATTATACTGTCGAGGGTAAGGAGAATGTGGGGTTAAACATCTTAAGTCAATTGAATGTATGGACCATTCAGATGGGGACAAGGCGAGTAATTGTAGCTGATCGGAAACTGATAGGTTCCACTCAATCTAGGGTCCTAAACGACCCTCGAGTTTATTTCGGATCTGGTAAAGGATGAGAAGATAGGTAAAAGGCAGATTTTCGGGCAACAAACATTACTTCACGTTTACCTAAAAGATATTCTATTTCACTTAATTAATCGTTACACTGATGCTAAGGACATATGGCGACAATGTGAAGATTCTTTTGGAAGGATCGGAATTAACAATGGAAGACGTGAATCGAAACTGTTGATGGAATTGATCACTTTCGTCAGACCAAAAGGAGAAGAACCATTCACGACTACTAGTTCGGTTTACCATGCTAATTAATGACATGCGGAACATCATCTGACAATCGTCAAAAATTACAGTGTATCAAAGTTGTGAATATATCATGCTGCCTGAATAGGGTTAGCTTTTGTTACAGCTGTGAAACTTAATAATGGCTTGACGGGATTCAAACTTTGTTGATCCCCAACTTATATGCTTACCTGATGCATACACGAGGTACCATTGCCAACGAGAATAAGATAATTTTGGAAACGTCTCACACAACGGACAGTTGATCGTCTTGGCCTTGATGTCCAATGTTTCACATCAACTTATCACTTCTCAAGTCATCAACAAAATCCACCGCACCACATATCATCAACCACATTCTGCTGACACTACAATCTGATTTGGGGGACTTTTCTCCAACTGACAAACCTAATCGAGAACCTAACCAACACACTTGCCTTACTCACCCAGTCATACAAAACCTTTCCTTCTTAAAATTAACAAATCTACTCCCAAGAATCAAAGCTAGTGTTCAAGACGGCAGGTATTGTTCTGAATGTTCAGGTCGACAGACTCAGAGGACAAGGGTTAATAATGCACGGGGGCAGGTTGCAGTTTGGTTAGGGGAGTAGCACATAACAGTGTGGGGAATGCTTAATGGGTCAAGCTAGGAGGTTAAGTGCTACAACTGCAAGGGGTAGGCCACAAGCAAGGAAAACTGTAACTCAACTAAGCGTCCCCAGAATCCGAATACTTCAAAGACAAGTTATGTTGCTGGATGCAAGCTCAGAGACATAGGGGTAGTCTTGGTTGAAAGTGCAAGCTGGTGGACAGGACAAATGCTATTGATGAAAGATGTGGTATGGACAGCAACCGTTTTAAAGAATTAGATCCTCAATGTGGATTAATGTTGTTTCGGTGATGACTGTGATGCGTATGATTTTGATGTTGATGAGGCTCCTACGGCACAAACTATGTTCATGGCTAATCTATCATCCGCAGATCTAGTTTGTGATAAAGCCGGTCCGTCTTATGATTCGGACGTCTTATCTGAGGTACATGACCATGATCACTATCAAGATGTTGTTTGTGATCATCATAAGGAACCCGAGATGCACGACAATGTACAAACAAACCACGTTGTTGACTCACATGCGATTATACGGTGTTATTAATATGACTCCTATGATCTAGTATGTAAAGGACACGTGTGCTGGTTGTACATAATTAATGCATCTATGGTTCCAAATGATGCATATGTAATGATAGATAATGATGTGCATGAATCTGATGTCCTATCTGTCTCCCATACACCCCAGAATATAGTAGTTAATAATTTGTTAAATGCTAAACTTGCCACATATAAGGAACAAGTGGAACTGTATGAAAGACGTGCCAGGTTTGAATTAACTGAACGGGAACAAAAGATTGATGAGCAACTCAGAAAGTAATAGATATATGTGCCCGTAATATTAAGGAACGAGAATTTGAAAAAGGAATCTTCATTCTGTAAAATTGCACTTGGCCTCTAACATCCAACTTAACAGTTAATGGTAGATGGAGTTACATCTTTGAAAATGGCATTTTAATCAGAAAGAAAAACAAATTACCTTGAAGAAATTTTTTAGGATTAAAAGCTTAAAAGATAAGGTCGAGGATAAAAACTATTCAAATCAAGGCAGTCTAATAAACAGTTAACATGGATGTGTAAACCTCGGTAATAGATCCTTATTATGATGAATTGATAAGGTAGCCATTGGCTACAGAAACCCCCCCCACTATGTCTACATGTGCTGGCAAGCTTGACCTGGCCCTATATAGTGGTCATGTAATTGTCCTCACCCAATCATTTGCTCCGGCCTTATAGTATGTGACGGGGAGGGAGACCTAGAACTTACTGAAATTTTCTAGGAAAGAAAAATGCATGAAAAAGAAAGCTAATGAAATGTGTGGATAATAAGGTCAATATAACACCACCCAATTTACTCGAAAGAGAATTTTTAGCGCCCTCTCACACCACAGAACCAACTGAACCAGAACAATGAACAAATATTTTGGTCTCAAGATATTGTTAAGATGAAAGCTGAAGCTCTCAAAGAGCAGAACACCAGACCAATCAAAGCGTTGACTGTGTATCCTCCAAATACACCTGCAACGCTTGTCCCCAGAGTGCTTCCAACCAAAAGTCAAGTGAAAATTAACATTTTTACACTTAGACAACTTTTTTCCGAATTTGAGAAAACCTGTAAAAAGAGAATCACACCAACTGGGATCACTGAAGGGGAAAGGGGTTTTGAACAAACCAAGACATGTTACCTCACGGAGGTCATTCCATTTTTCAAAACTCTTCAAGAACATTTTGAGGGCATTCAAAAAGCTCTAACAAAAGAAGTTAAAGAAATGAGTGATGCCTTTGATGAGTTGGAAGCTGAACTTGACCAAAGTATTGTTGATAGGAAACATGATGAGATTGAACGGAAAAACCTTCTTATTGAACATGATAATATAATCGCTGATGGTTTGTCTAAAGAAGTGTTTTATGTTGCATCGAATTCTGAGCTTAATGTATCTAGATTTACTGAAATGCAAAAGGCTCATAATGTTGTCAAAGCCCGTTGTCTGGAACTTGAAGCAGAGCTTTCTAATTTACGTGATAATATCCATAAGGATAATTATAATGAACTTTTAAACCGGTTTTCCAATCTTGAGGTAAATCACCTAAACTTACAGTTAAAGTATCAAAACCTTAAAGATAGTTTTCAGAATAAACCGTCTTCATCCGTTAATGATACTCCTGATTTTAACTCCGTTTTTGTGATCGGTCAAATGAAAGCTTCACTTCAAGGAAAAGACAACGTCATCCAAAAGCTGAAAATGCAAATATCTCAACTTAAGGAGACCCGTAGTGAACTAGACCGAACACTTGATTTTAGGGCCCGAGACTTTCAGATCTCACAATTAACTGAAAAGGTTAATGGTCTTCAAGAACAAAATGAGCTTTTTAGGGCAGAAAATGAAAAGATTAAGCAGCACTACAAGGAATTGTATGATTCGATCAAGATTACGTGTGCTAAGCATACAAAAAAGATAACTGCCTTTAAAAATGAAAATGAGAGTCTAAAGGTCCAACTACAGAATACGGTCTCATGTGTCACTACAAATCAGGTTAAACCAAATGTACTTGCACCAGGAAAGTATGCTATAGATGTTGAACCTATTCCCCCTCACAATAGGAACAATAAGGAAGTTCATCTACATTATCTCAGACATCTTAAGGAAAGTGTAGATACACTTCATGAAATAGTAGAAGAAGCCAAAGTTGAGAGACCTTTAGATAGATCACTTGCATCTGCTTGCCGCTACACTAAGCATTCTTAGGAACTATTAGAATATGTGTTTAGCACCTGTCCAAAGGTCTTTAATCAACAAGATAAGAAGCATGCACACACCCCTAGGAAAAAGAAAGTTACCTTTGAGGACCAAATTGCAACATCAAGTAGTACTACACACAAACACGTAGAGCCAATGCACACTCAACAGTCTAATGTCCCTGTGCCTCATTCTACAGGAGTAAACAATTGCATTGATGCTAGCGGATCTCAGCCTAGGAGCATACTCAAGAAACATATGATCCCGCCAGCTAAAAGTGACAGCTTGAAGAAAGTAGAAGACCACCCTAGGACAATTAGATCTAGTCTTAAAACCACGAATCGTGTTGATTCTAGTATTAGCTCTAAGCGTACTGTAATTAATTCGAATTCTCATTCTGTGTGCCAAACATGTAACAAATGTTTATTTTTGGCTAATCAAGATATGTGTATGGTTACTTATTTACACTCTGTGAATGCGTCCCCCAATGTTAAAAATGATGTGCGTCATGTTAAGCAAGTTTGGAAACCTAAGCAAGTTACACAAGTGTGGAAACCTAAACATATCAAACAAATTTGGAAACCAACTGGCAAAACACTTAACAATGTTGGTTATCAATGGAGACCCACAGGAAGAACATTCACCCTAAGTGATCAGTGCCCTTTAACTAGGTTCACTAAACTTACAGGAATGTCAGCCATTGCTTGTGCTAACCAATCGGAACCCAACCAACATTGGGGATCTAATTTTCCAAACCCTCCATCTTTGTCTGTTTTCAAATGCAGGTTGTATAAATCGTCCTTTGGTATTTGGACTCAGGCTGTTCAAAACATATGACGGGGGATCGCTCAAGGCTCGTGAATTTCATAAAAAAGTTTATCGGGACAGTTAGATTCGGGAATGATCACTTTGGTGCTATTATGGGTTATGGAGATTATGTCATTGGTGATAGTGTAATCTCCAGGGTATACTACGTGGAAGGACTGGGGCATAATTTGTTTTCTGTCGGTCAATTTTGTGATTCGGATTTAGAAGTTGCCTTCAGAAAGCATTCTTGTTATGTTCGTGATACGGATGGTGTTGAATTACTTAAAGGTTCCCGTGGTTCTAATTTATACACTATCTCTGTTGAAGACATGATGAAGTCCTCCCCAATTTGCTTGCTATCCAAAGCCTCCAAGCACAAATCATGGTTATGGCATCGGCGTTTAAAGTATTAATTGACAATATTCTATAAATCAAAGAACAAGCAAAGCGCGCCGAACGGACACCTTAACTAATCTAGAATTTCTTAAGAAAGAGGAGTTGTTATGCCAAATGTTCCACATGTGAATTTTGCGATTCCCAAAGTACATCCTTGTCACGGATTGATAGTGAGGCATTCACTGATCCTGCCAAGAATGAATCCATTAAAAGTTTGGCATCTCTAACCGCCAATGAGATTCTCATATTTTAGGTCTAGCTGGTATTATCGCAGATTCATTAACCGTGACCAACGCACCTAGAAAAGGCAAGTTGAGTGTGATATAAAAGAAGGCAGCTTTTCAACAGTTGAAGCAAATTTGCATGCACCTCCTCCTGGCCTTCTGACCTGAAGGATGCGAAGATTTTACATTCGCATCTCGATCTTCAAAGAAGGTTTGGCGTTGTGTTACGTGCAAAGTAAAAGTGATTGCGTATGCATCACTTCCAGACTGAAGTTCATAGAAAACATAAGACTCAGTGATTGAAACTCAGAGCAGAGTGTACGCTCTAAGATTTGGAGCACTACCTTATGGATAAGAAAAAAAAAACCAAGTCAGGGTTTACTAATCATGAAATTACAACACATTCTGAATCAGAAAAGTTGAAACATAGAGTAGCAAACGACGTATTGGTTGAATTTCTCAATCATTATCATTGAGAGTGTTGATATCCACCTAGAAAGCAAACGGTGTTGCTGATTCTTTAAGCAGAATGAGAAGATCAACCATTAAGAGTTTCGAGCCCTTAGTCATGACCATGAGGTGGATTGGAGCAGCCTAATTCACAATTTGAATGCTCAGACAGAAGTTTCGAAAGCCGAAGAACATCACAGAAGCAAAATGTTGGAGTATGGGTTGTTAAAAATCTCTCTAAAATCCGAGAAAATCAGAATGGTCGCGAGAGTTAGAACCACGACGGATGGATCATCTGCAAGTCTGAATGGCAGGAGTTGGTGTACCATGTATGGCGACTTGAGGACTGGTTGGATTATGCAACAGTCCCACAAGATCAAAATAACTTATTCATCCGGTTCTGAGCAAATGTACCAAAGATAAAAGAATGCTATATTGGGTCCTATAGAAGCGACATCCGCCACCTAATTTTTAACAAGTGTTGACCTTGCTAAGGGTACAAGGCTGAACATCAAAGACCATCAGAGGGTTGTAACAACCCAAATACCTAATGGAATTGGACAATATCACCATGATTTTTGTCATAAAGCTTCCTAAATCGCCGCAAGGTACAATACCATTTGGGTTAATCGTCGACCGACTCCTAAATCTGCTATCTTCGTACCAATGAGATAAGACTAATCCTTTGGATAAACTTGAAAGATGTAATAATGAGTTATTACGAGGCATGAAATACCTTGTTTCATCATTTATGATCGCGACCACAGGTTCCCATCCAATTTCTAGAGGTCACTTCAGAACGTTTGGACTAATTGGGATATGAGTACTGCGTACTCATCCACAAACAGACAGCAAAGCGAGAGGACCCATCAAACTCTCGAGGATATCTCGAGCTTGTGCGATCGACTTTAGAAGGGTTTTGGTTCAACCATTTGCCATTAGTCAGTTCTCTATAAAACAATAGCTATCAAACGCTAGCACAAGCCCACCATTCCGAAGCACTTTAATTCGAAAAGTGTCGTATAACCTATTGATGCCCGAAGTGGAGAAGCTTCAATGCGTCCAAAGCTAACAAGAGACAAAACTGAGAAAAACGTACAAATCAGCAAAGATGCAGCCAGCCCTCTCCTGATCAACGAAAGAGTTACGCCGATCTGAAGCGTAAACCGTATGAATTCCAATTCGGCGGGATAAAGTTATGCCTTAAATTTTGCCTTGGAAAGGGTCGTACGTTTGTGAAAACGGGGGAGAGTAAAACCCCAGTATGTTGACCTTTCCGTGTTTAGAATAGGGTTGAGAGTTGCTTACAATCTCGAGCTTCCAGAAGAGCTAATCATGGTTTCATAATACATTTCCATGTATCTAACTTGAAAAAGTGCTATGCCGACGAACCATTACGGTTCGTTGATACTTATTTTGATGCTAGCTTCATTTTGTGGAGAACCTTGAGATCAATAGACCGTGAAGTTAAATAGTTGAAGCGAAGCCGCATAGTCAAGGTTCGATGGAACTCCAAGAGAGGTCCTGAGTTCACGTGGGAACGTGAAGATCAATTCAAGACGAAATACCCACATCTCTTCACAAAGACCGCATTGTCGTCAAGTGTCCCGCATCTACACACAGCCTTTGAACAAGCTCATCCTAACAGGGGAAACTATAAACACCCCGTGTTTTTAGGTCATGACTTTTGATTAAAGTCCGCTATTTACCTTTGAATGTAGCGTTTTGCTGTAAGTTAAACGTTAAGTTAAGTTAAATCGCGTACGTTAAAAATTAGCGTTCAATATAAACGGGCATCAAACCATCAAACATTTACATCAAGCAAGTTTTTACACAACAAGTGTATAATGGTGATATGAAATCAAGCATCGAATGTTAATAATGAATGAAAACATGTATAATGAGATGCTTACAATGAGTGGTTATGATTTGGATGATCAAAAGTGCACAACCACGAACTACTAGAAAACCCTAAATAACACTTCCAAACCCTAGCTTTTTGCAAACCCTTTTGTACGAACCTTAAACAAAATTAACCAACAATTTAAATACCCTTATTCTTTCTTATTTACTGCCAAAATTATGTAGAGAGAAAGAGAGAGTTTGTGTGTTTTGAGTGTGGTGAAATGAGAAGGAAAGAAGTAGTGTTAAGTACATAGAAAAGTGTAAGACTTAGGGAAAATAATATCTAAGGAACCAAGGGACAAGAAAATTGATGAAAGTAAGGGTGGGGGAGGGGGTTTTAGGCGTTAGGAGAAAGGAGATGGGGGGATGGTGTGGGTTAGTTGTGTAAGAGAAGAGTTGAATTTGGTGATATAGTTGGTGATGTTATGTATATAATAGACTTTGATGTAGTTTGTGTAAAAATATCATAAGGGGGCCAGTTTGTTTGGTATAAAAGGGGAGGAAAAATAAAAATTTTGAATGTGTAAAAGTATTTAATGTGTTAGTTCAAAGGTGGTAAGGGTTTTGGATAAGTTGTGTATGCATGCATGAAATATTCTACAAGTTTGGAAAGACTTACGTAATGCTTCGTACAACCGTATGTAAATGACATGTAAATCATACCCATTAGAATGATAATGTACTTGCTAAACATAGACTAAACTTAGTCTAGAGGTTGTACATGTTTAAATATGTTTCTCATTATACGCGGGTTAACCTCACGGTTATACATTAATTCAAGTTTTACGTGTTCAAAGTAAAATGTTTAAGTTTGGTAAAAAATGTTTACCTGAAAAATGTGAGTTGTCACAGCATTTCCCCGTTAAATGAGTTTTGTCTTGAAATTCAGTTAGTGGTATCCGGTGGTGAGGTTTTTGGGAAAAGGTGAGGGTATTTGCTACAAAATTGGTCATCACGTTCCCAAGTGAATTCAGGATCTCTCCTGGAATTCCATCGAACCTTGACAATCAGAATATAGCTTTGTTTCAACTGTTTGATTTCTTAGTGCATAATTTCCACTGGTTCCTTGATTAAGTTCATTTTATCATCAACTTAGATTTCATCTAATGGAATGATGAGTGATTCATCTAATAAGTATTTGTTTAAATTTGAGACGTGAAATGTGATGTGAACACCATTGAGTTCTTGTGGAAGCTCGAGTCGGTATGCTATAGGGCCAACCCTAGCTAAAACTTTGAATGGTCCGATATACATTGGGTTCACTTTTCTCATTTTCCAAAATATATCACGCCCTACCATGGCAAAACTTTCAACATAACTTTGTCCCCACCTAAAATTCTAGAGGTTTACGTCTCAAACTGCGTAACTCTTTTGTCGGTCACGAGCGGCTTGCAATATGCTTTGTATCTGAATGATCTTCCTCGTTTGTTTAATGAATGATCTCTGGACTAGTGAGTTGGCTATCACTAACCTCGGTCCAGTAGACAGGTGATCGACACTTTTAACCGTAAAGTGCCTCGAATGGTGCAGCCTTAATGCTAGTGTGGTAAATGTTATTGTAGGAGAATTCAACCAAGGGTAAATGGTTATTCTAACCATTCTAGAAATCAATCACGTAGGCGCGTAACATTTCTTCGAAGGATTGGATGGTTCTTTCCCTTTACCTGTTGGTCTGCGGATGATATGCAGTGCTCATGTCTAAACGAGTTCCTAAAGCTCCCTAGAGCGACTACCAAAACCTAGATATGAATTGGCTATCTCAGTCTAAGATAATCAAAACTGGCACTCCATGCCTTGAGGCCACTTCTTTCAAGTATAACCTTGTCAGTCTTTCCATTTTTTAGTCTCTTTGATTGGTAGGAAATGTGCGAACTTGGTAAGACGGTAAACTATCACCTAAATAGTGTCATAACCGCTTGACGTCTTTGGTAGCTTTGTAATAAAGTCCATTGTTATTTGTTCCCATTTCCATTAGGGTATCTCATGTTATACCAGTAAACCAGATGGTTTATGATATCCAGCTTTCACTTTCGAACAAGTTAAACATTTACTGACATAGGTGGCTACATATGCCTTTATATTAGGCCATCAGTACAATTTCTTAAGATCGTGGTACATCTTATCAGATCTAGGACGGATAGAGTACTTGGATTTATGTGAATCGTGCATAATTAAATCCCTTAAATCACCAAAACACGGTAACCAACTTGTATCCATAAAGCAGCGGGTTCCATCAGAACAAGTCTCAAACTCCTTATCCATACCATGTTAGTTTTCTTCCTTAAGAGCTTCAACTTGGGCATCAAGAATCTATGATGGGAGGTTTGAATTTATGGTCATGACTAAGGCTCGAACTCATAGAGGCTTAGCCCTTTCCTTTTGGGTAAGAGCATTAGCTACAACATTCTCCTTTTGCGGGTGGAAATGAATGTCACAATCATAGTTACTGAGCAGTTTGATCTATCAAAGCTGCCTCATGTTCAACTCCTTTTGAACAGGTTTATGTTGAAGACTCTTATGATCAGTATACACGGTACACCTCGTGCCACACAAGTAGTGCCTCCAAATCATGAGAGCAAACACTATAGCTCCTAACTCCAAATTATGGGTTGTATAATTCTTTTCATGGGTTTTGAGTTGACAAGATGTGTATCCTATGACCTTATCCCTTTGCATTAATACAACACCCAGTCCTTTGTGCGAGGCATAACAATAGACCACGAAGTTGTTGGTTCCTTCTGGTAATGCTAAAATTGGCGCACTACAATGTTTCGGCTTCAATAATTGAAATGCTAACTCTTTCTTCTCTTCCTAATCGAACTTCTGATTTTTCTAAGTTAGTTTAGTTAGAGGCTTGGCGATCTTAGAGAAACCTTCAAGAAATCTTATTTCTTAGCTGGCAAGACCTAGAAATTAACGTATTTATGTGGGAGTTTTAGGGTGTTGCCTAATCCTTAATAGACTCGATCTTAGCGGGATCAACATATATGCCTTGACTATCGATTACATGCTTGATAAATTATACTCTTTGAATCCAAAATTCACACTTAGAGAATTTGGCGCACAACTCCTATTTCTTAAGCAATTCCACTATTAACTTCAGGTGCTCTTCGTGTTCTTCCTTGCTTCGTGAGTAGATTATAATTTCATCAATTAACACAATCATAAACTTGTCTAAATATGGTTTACACACTCGATTCATCAGATCCATGAATATTATCGGTGTGTTGGTCAAACCAAATGGTATCACTTGGAACTCGTAATTACCATAACGAGTCTTGAACATTGTCTTCAGGATGTATTCTTCTCGAACTCTAAGTTGGTGATAACCTCATCGCTGGTCAATCTTTGAGTAGATACTAGAACCTTGTAACTGATCGAACAGATTGTCAATTTTCAGAAGTGGATATCGGTTCTTTATAGTTAACTTGTTTAATTCATAGTAGTCAATGCACATTCTGAAGGATCCATCTTTCTTTTTAACAAACAGATACGGAGCTCCCCAAGGTAAGGAACTTGGTTTGATAAATCCTTTATCCGCGAGTTCTTTAATTGACTAGTGTAGGAAAACTAAATCCTATATCAATCACATAATAGAAGAACAGAAGAGAGAAAAAGATAAAGAGATTGGTTGAGGTGTTTGGATAATCACTAGTTTATTTCATGAGGAAAGGAGAGAGCCTTTCTTTTACACCTTAGAATAACATGCACTCATACACCCTTTTTATGAGGTGGGAGAGTCCTTTTATAGGCTAAGGCTCTCCCCACACTTTCCCTCATGGGCCTTGTGGGATAGTTTCACTAACTATATGACGTACATACGTAACTACGTCTATTTCACTAACTATTACACGCTTACTATATATCTATCTATTACAAGACGCGTGAGATCAATAATGGTCGTCACTTCACTAAAATTGAATTCCTAACAATCTCCCCCTAAGGGACGATCATTAAGATCTCATTAATGATCAACACTTTCGGAATTCCTAACTATATCCCCCTAAGGGGCGATCATAGAGTTCTCTCTTTATGGCTTTGAATTTTGATCTTTGATGCTTCTTGTCTTGATCTTGAGTCTTGTTCGTGTAATAATTGTGCTAGTTCCTTTTATTCCAATCATGCTCTTGTGATCTTGATCTTAATCTTTTCTTTGTCTTTGTCTTTCATCTTTTAACTTTGCCTTTGAGATCTTTCATCATTACTTTCCTTGAATGCATCTTGATTTGTCTTCTAATGATTGGGTTTGATGCATTTGACCAACATACTCATACTTGTCTTAAAAGCTAACAATCTCCCTCAAGATATACCTTTTGACTTGATCATAGTCTTGATGACCTTGAAGGAGTTCTTTGATTATCAGATTTGTGGAAGTGTATCTTTGTTTGTTCTGAGCTTTTATCTTTGACACATAAATCCTTGAAGTATTGATTATGAGTATGTGGCTATGAATATGACAGAGCTGGATTGAGGTAGTTACACCATCATCTTTACCTACATTTATAATGGTTAACAATAGAACATTAGATATGGACAAATGTCTAGTTCATTCATCAAGGTTTGGTAACTTTAACCTCCGGTTCCATGAGGACCGTTTCATAGTTTAAATATTGTACCTGCGTCATCAAGTTTCGATTCATGAATTTATCTCCTTGAAAAATTTTCTAGCTTTAAGTGTGGTTTATATAGAATAGACATGTCAAGAGTTGCTAACGATGTTTTTTGAGCCGTTCCTATATACGGATTCCCTTTCAAGGTATGATAACGAACAAATATAGGTGAGTTATTGTTGCAAATTGTGATGCAAGCAACAACTTTGGGTGTTTCCCTTTAAATCCATAAACCTGGATCAAAATAGGTTTCCAGTTATCACATGTTTGATCTTTTTCAAGATCACCCATGTTACCTAACGCAGTGCTGTTTGATGTTTACACTGGAAGGATTTACATTCATCATTGTGAAATACTAACGAGTATCACTCTGAGTGTTCTGTCAAAATCTAATGATGATAATGCGTAGGACTCTTAGTTACAACTTGTGTTCTTTATTATGTCAACAAGTGTATATTTGGAATGGGTCCTAATGAGATTTATGTATTGATCTCCTTTTGACTCTAGACTCAATAAGTGCATTTTCCTTTTAGTGATCGTAGGCTGGAGCAGACTACCACCTTTTCAATATCAATGATCTTAGAGTGAGAAATTTAATAGATAATGTGTTATGTCTCCATAAGAATTGAAACAAGAATTTGTTGAGAGAAACTTAAGTGGCTGGGAAGGGTTATGCATTGCATCACTGGTTCCATGATGTCTTGTTTTTAATACAAAATATCATCTTTGTGATATCCGATAGATTATGTATTGACCCGGTTTCTGCCTAGCTGTGTAAGGGGCTTCTTTCTCTTTACCTTTTACATCAAATTTTGTAGGATAGTATCACTCACACATACAATGAATATAGAAAGAAGTCTAGAGAGAGAGATGGTTAGCTTTCTAGGGAGAGAAAGAGAGAAAATGCATCTGATAACTAAAAAACAACATCCTCTCCATGTGTGGAGAGGGTATTTATAGTTACAAAGAGATGGATTAAGCGCTGGACTCCATGGACTATCCATGGGTCAGCCTGATTACTTAATTAACTTAATACACGTTTAACTATGAGCTTAGAACTAATATATTGGTAGTGACCGAGTCTTTTTTTGATTCCTTAAAATCTCCCCCTGAAGGAGGTCACTCCAATTTGCAATTGACTTAAACTTAGCATTCTACGAATGTTCTTTAGTCTTGCTCGTAGTCTTTATTCTTTAATCATTATCTTGTGACTTTATGTAGTGATCTTTGATCTTGAGCTTGTTCCAACATGCTTGATAAACAGTGATCTTAAACTTTATGAGATCATCAGTCGTGCATCATCACTTGAACATCTTTTGTGATTCTTCGCCTTCTTACGATCTTGTGTCTTTTGGACCAACATGCTCATACTATACTTCTTCTTAAAAGCTTATCTAACAATATTCCTTGATAGACTTTAACTTGAACACTTTATGACTTCAAGGAAGGCGTTGAGTATCAGAGTAGTGAAAGTCTTTATCTTGAGCGTTCTTGATTAGTTGAAACTGTAAGTCTTGAGTATAAGCATGTGGTTATGAATCCAACTCAGCTGGAATAAGGTACAACCACCATCATATAAATATTCAATTAAAGGTCTAGTAATAAGCATAGTTATGGACAAACATGGCTTTGTCATTCGTCAAATATTGGTAGCATTAGCCTTCAGTTCTGTGAGGACTGACCTATGATCAGGTAGGTTCAATTTAGAAGAAACTCCTTGATAGGATTTCTACCTTAAAGTATTGGATCCTCTAATGTGAATGCATCAGATTCATCGTACTTGCTTGTTCTCATTACCGAAACGTCTCAAAGCAGACAACACGATAAGAGTAAATCGGTTAGTTACTATCTTACCGATTGAGTCGTCAATTCATAAACTGGACTAAATTGATATCCAGTTGACACAAGTTTGATCCATATAGGATCGCACAAGTCACCTACCGCAGTGCTGTTTGATGTTGACATTGGAAGGATTTCCATTCGTCACTGTGAAATGCTAAAGAGCACCACTCTGAATATTTTGGCAAGATCACAAGGATAATGCGTAGGACTCTAAGATATCACTTGTGTTCTTTGATTGTTAACAACAAGAGTAATTTGGAATTGTATCCTAATGAGATTTATTGATGATCTCTTTTGGCTCTAGACTCGATAAGTGCATTTTTAGTTTTAGTGGTCGGAGGCTGGAGCTGATTGCCACCTTTTCAATATCAACTAACTCGAACTAAGAAAGTAGATAGAAACGTATTAATCTCTGTGAGAAATGAAAAAAGAGTATTTTGAGAGACCTTGAGTGGCTAGCAAGGGTTATGCATTGCATTACTAGGTCTACGATAACTATCTTCAATACAAGCAATCAAGTGTGTGATTCTGATAGCATATGTATTGACCCGGTTTTTGGGTAAAGTGTATGGAGGGATTCTTTCTTCACACCATTTATCCTTACAATTCTTTTTAATACTTCAACCCCTTCAATGTTAAACCAACGCATCTTCATTATCACCATGTTGGGTTTTTTCCAGTGATAACTCATGCCTTGGATAACATTTTTTCTAATCTCACTTTACTCCTTTTTTTAATATCATACTTAAGGACTTCTACTCTATCTATTGGAGTATCCCTGGGTAGATCCCTCCGGTTTTGGCTAGATCATGGAACAACTACCTAACCTTAACCACCTTATATCTCCTTGATAATCATATCTTGGTCGGTCTTTTAGTATTTCAATTGTAGCCGTAAAACCATTTGAAAATCAATCAAGGTACTTGTGATATAAATCAAAAACATTTGTACCTTGAAAGTTTCACTTTTCAAGAATGCTCCCTCTACACATGTGCATCGAAATTTGAAATTGTTTTGCACATGAAGGGAGGAGTTCGCACTTGAGTCATTATGATCACGTTTAGTAGTTGAATATTTTAATCACATTTTTCCCTTATCAAAAATATCAAATCTCTTGATATTTTGAATATCAATTGATTAAAATATTTCTAAAGGTTTTGGAGAGAAAAATATTATCATAATTAGCATGCTTATTAGGAACATTTTGATGCTCCCCCTTGATTTATGAGGGTATGATATATTGATGAGTACATAATTTAAAAGAATTTGAATTTATTGAAAAATTCTTGAAAACTTATACTTTAACATTATATACTTATTAATTTACACTGCATATTCACATATTCACACGATAATGTACGAGACGTGACATGAAATCAACAAAATCAAGAATGATAAAGTCATTTTGTCCGTGTTAGTAGCATGTAGTCAGTCTTAACTCGTCTCCCACCAACGAAACATTCTAAGCTCCTCATTATCCGTCTTTCTAGCATCGTCTTGTCAATTTTTTTCACTATTGATGATGTCTATTTTTGATCTTTTTTGCTCCAAGCTCTGGTCATCATTTTTGGATTGTTGTAGCTGAGTTTTAGTTGTGCATCATCGAATTCAGAATATCCTGAAACGACTTGAGTGTACCATCGTTGAACTTATATAACTCATCTTCCCTGATCAGAGTCATGCGGTTGCTCCTGTTTGGGTATATCACACCTCGAGGTTTGTACCGTATAGTGTATAGTTATTTAGCTTCAATACCCAGACATGTGAGTTGTGGAATTGTGACGTTATGCTTTATTTGATAACTTTCCACCCTAAGTTGAACGTCTTCTACCCTATATTTAAGAACAATTCTTCTATTGAAAAGGCATAGAGCAGTAATTAGATCAACTTGTCCATGGCCTTGGAGGTGGTGAAGTTTGTTTTGGACATACAGGAGAAGCATATCTTCAATGTCATTTAAATGGAGCCTTTTAAAGTCAGCTTCATTAAATGTGTATTCTTTTTTATTAACTCGTCGTACCATAATTTCTTCAATTACCCATAGCTGAACTGCTTGTCAATTATTATTCTGATGACACTGAGGATCTTTATTTTAGAGTAGACTTTGTGAGGAGATGTTCTAGCATGTCTTGCTCTGTAGAAGATTTGTCTTTTGGGACCCTAGTTATGGATTACGAATGCAACGTGTAGTCATAGCCGACTTTACTTGGACTCTAAAGCCTGGGAATCATTTCTTCTAAGCCTTTTAAATCATATTGTGCAGCCTTCAGTTTTGTCAAAGACACTGCATATTTCTTGTCCTTCTTACATGTCTTCAAATACTCAAGATCTTGGTAAAAGAAGAAATCTACAAGTATTGTTATACGACTTGGAGGACCTTGCAATGGTAGAGGCTTGCTCCAATCATACGGACATCTATCTCCTTTTGGATTCACCCAATCAATCTGGTCCGTCAACGCTAGGTAACATTGTTCCATATTATACTCTACCTCGATGCTGTTATTGAAACCTTCATTAAGTTATTTAAATGCCGGTCATTCTAAGTCAAATTTTGTGATTTTATCTTTCTTGAGATAGTTCTTTACAAATTTTGTGAAGTTAATAGTGGAACCCATCAGATTGTCAAAGTCCTATGGGTCATTCTTAGCATTCACCATCTTAATAAACCATGGCTGTTTAAGGGCATCATTTACATTAGGTTCCTTAAATCATTCTGGATTAGGAGTTTCGGGTCTCACAACTTCATCTTGTTTAAAACATTTGGACCGATCTTGAGTAGGAGCATCATCATCATGTGGCATTTCATCATCAACCAAATCATCATCTTGTACCATTACATCATCATCTTCTACAACGTTGTCAGTTGTTTATGGCTCAGTTGGAGCTTTAGCTGCTTTTGATGATTTGCTTTGAGTTTTACCTTTCTTTGAAGACGATGTATTAGCATCCTTTCTTTTCCTCTTCTTTGAGTCTTTGTCAGCATCGGTAGGAGGATCCTGTTTATCATGGCGTCTTTTCTTTGTATATTTGTTACCTTGTACATTAGCTTCATCAACATCCATTGAGTTTATTAAAGCATTGTACAATGTAAGATGATTTTCATGATCAAGAAAGGAACAACTAGCCTACATCATATTGTAGAGCTTGAGCTTCAGCTCATACTCGGTAAGTGAGTCTGCAGATGTGGATGGTGGCTTGTAAAGAGTAATTTGAGTCATCTTTAAGACATCATGAACTGTGGTTTCTATTCTAGGTTGGACGACCTTAGACACGGCTTTTGGTAGAAACTTCGGCAACGGATTCTTTATTTCATTCATCATGTTGGCTTGCACATAAGTTTCAATATGTCAGATTGATCGATCTTTGACATTTTGTTAACCTTCTTTTCAAGTTTGATGAACAGGAACATCCACCAGTGATTGAACTTCAGCTTCAACTGGTTCTTTTAAGACATCAGTTAGTGAGATATCAGGATTATTATTAATAAACCGATTACCATATTCAGCAAAAGATAATGTTAGACTATAATTGAGAAGTTGTACTGCAGGTTTTTCAACTTGTAGCTCAGGTTCACTAACTTCAGCTTGTACATTTCCATCTTCGTCATCTCAAATTTTCTTCTTTCCAGCATCAGCATCAGAATTATCATCATCGATAGTTAAGAATCTTTCTTCATCTTCAGATTCTGAACTTGAGCTCCCAGAATGATCACTTGGCTCACCAGGAACCTCTGGAATCACACCTGATCCTTCACCTAAGCCTTGGAGACGTTGTTGGAGTATGTAGTCATTCTTTCTTTCTTTGGTTGCTATCTTCATGTCAAGTAAGTATTGTGCATCAGCAGATATAGTTTCAACTCCTTTCAACTTCTTTGAGTGATCTAAAGCTTCTTCATCTGACTCCTTGTGAATCTGTCTACCAATGATAACACCAGTTCGTCTTCGAATTAATCTATCTTCTTCTTCATCTTCAGTCTCCTTAGAATCTACATTATCTGCTACCTCTTTTGACTATGTAGTTTCTTTGATAACTGTCTCTATACGCTTCTTCTTTAGAACTCGTATTGTTTCTATCTTCTGCACCGCCACTTCAACACCTTTCCTTGTAAGCAGCCCTTTACCTTTACCTTTCACTGGTTTATCTCGCATAGACTTTTCCAAATAGTTTGAATAATCTATAGAATCCTTGATTTCATCACTCATCATCTCTATTGGAATCGCCATTCCATAACTTGGATCCTTTTCTCCTTTTTTGGCAAACTTTAAGTTTCCGAGAACTGCATCAATCTTTATGACATGGTGGTATGATTGGAGTCTCTTGGATACGTTGTTGTTGTCACACCCCGTCAAGGCGGAAACGCGAGGCGTAACAGGATAGGCATCATCACAACACATTGGTGTCACAATAGAGAATAACTAAAATGCATAATCACTTAATAAATCAATATGTCATGACGACACCTGACACAAGTAGGGACTTGTATCGAGGTTAATCAAAACACAACAATACATAGTCATAAAATGAAAATCCAAAATAAGAAAGTATATCAAGTATGGAAATGTAAATGAAACTAGTAAGTCTTCAAATGCGAGGAACCTAACGTTTCACTAGCCAAGCAGTCTTGAACTCTTAAACCTCGCTAACTTCACCTGAAAATTCATACTCTTAAGTGTCAACATTACATTGGTGAGATCGTAGGTTTAAGCGTAAAACATATAATAAGTTGTGAACATATAATAAAATTTGGACAATCATACTGTTAATAGCATGCATCCTCAGTCTCATATCATAACAAATCATATCACAAAGTAGGTAGGCATTACCCCCGATCCAACATCAAAATAAGCAAGCATTGTATCCATGAATCATCAATAAGAGTTACCACATTTGGCTGGAATGGCAAAAGCAACACATGTATCCATGTATCCACAAATGTATCATGTAAACTGCTATATATCCATGTCCAAACAAAACCAATTTAAACTATTTAATCACAACAAAGAAAACATTTTAAAAGCATTTTGTATCCATTTTCACCCTAAAAAAACATTTAAAAAGGGGTTATGAGAAACTCACCTCAAGATTCATAAATGCGCATAAAAATTCAAGCAATAATCTACACAATATAATTAACAGGTTACACATGATCAAGGCTTTACGGCACTATTCATGTAACCTTTCAATTGATGGATACTAATGTCTAAAATACACTTTTAAGCATCCCATCATGTTTCCCATACATTACTAAACCTTAAACATGTTTTACTTTATTATTCCAATTTCCAGTTTATTACAGAAATTTAGGGTTACTTTACGAATTTTTATAAATTACTAAATGACCTCCTCTGACTCCCAAAACTCATTTACATCAACATCAATGTGTTCTAAACCTACTGGAATTTTTTCAAAAAGGTTTGACATGCTTTACTATTTTTCAAAATTTTGACAACACAAACTGTCCTGAAAAATATTTGATCGCACACTTAAATGTTTGATCTCATTAAGAATACTTAGACACTTTGCAAAAATCTAGAAAATTTACTTGAATTACTAGACACCTAGAACTTACTCCAGTAGCAACCTCATGAATAGAAAATTTGTTTTGATAGAGTTTTTGACCTTACAAACACAACATAAATTTGTCTCGAGAACTCAGATTCGACAACGAATCTTGTAAAAATATTTTGACTGACTTCTACTCACTTTCAATTCACGAAACCCATATTGTTTTGTTAATGACAAGTTTGACTCTCACAAGTTGACCTAAAATTCTGCCTAGTTTCAATTCTGAATTTAACAACAATTAACCCTAACTAAAGGCATCATTACGCTACTAATTACACAATAATCAATAATTAATGATCATACTAACATGTTTACTAAAGTTTTATGAAACCCTAATTCCACCAATTAAAAAGTTACAATTGATTAAATTAAAAGAAAAGATCGAGTTAGTGACTATACCCAAAACCTTTAACCAAGAAACGCACGATTCCTCTACTAAATTTATTTTCAAATTTTTTTGATGTTTCTTCCTTGTTCTTTGTGTGGCTGGTCGACACCAAGAGGGGGAGAGGGAGCAGAAAAATTGTGTTAGGGTTTACATATAAAGAGTATTTATAATAGGTTTTTAGGGTATTAGACTCCTAATCAAACTTGGACTCCTTCCTTTCTTTTTCCTTGTGTCGATCCAAACAAACACCTTGAATATTTTTTTAAATTTTCGGCCCATGTTTATTAAATATATTTATATATACTTTTTAAAACTATATTGCATATTTACTTGAAAACCCTTAAATAACAAAATTTCCCACTAGAAAATATTTACTTTACATATAATTTACCTCAAATATTTTTATTTCTCACTATAATATTTGTAACATCCCGCTCCGATAAAGGGACCAAGAGTCACATTATGGTGTCATATCAGAACATATAAACGCAAGCGGAAGACTTTATTAAATAAAAATAGTAATTCATGTAACAAAATGACTTCCAAAAGTATTGAATTCCAACAAAGTCTAAATGTAAAGAGATCTTCAAACGAAATAAGTCTTAAACATAAATCCAAACAAAGGAAATCTATCAAGGGTCGGTCCACTAAAAGCTTCCTACTCTCAACACTCAAATCCCAGTTTCCCGCTTATTACCTGCCGTAGGAAAAGAAAAATGCGGCTGAGGTAACGCTCAGTGAACAAATATAATAATAAAAAGGTAATAAGACAAAGAATGAATGAAACGAACCACGAGAACCTGCTAAACAAATATCATACGAAATACAAATCAAATGAATAAGAATCAAGAACAACAAAGGAATGCCCACGAGCTCAGATAAATGTCTAAACATGATACACGAATAGACCCTAAAAAAATATAATCATATAGTCACATAAGTTGTACACAGGATTTGCAACTCCTGATGTACCATATGTGATATGGGGTGTATAGCACACACACAACCATTCACCTGAACTGAACGGAACAAAGTACCTAGGATGCATCCATACGCTCCCTGCAAAACAAAGTTATATCCATATACACAAGTACAATGACGAGTATACATACTGTTAGTGCAAATATTACGGTATTTAATCTAAACATTCTTGTTTGTTTTGATAATGACAAAATTGTGACTTGTAATACATATCGTTAAATGTACAAGTTACTCGTAATCATATTTTTTCTCAACATACATCAACATCTATTGAAGTCTCGTATCCTCATATGTTACAACACAGGTTCGTACATGTTTGTCATGTTGCATTATGATCAAAACCTTATTTAACATTTTTCATTTTATACAAACCCATCACTTTTATATTTACACTAAAGTTTAGGCCTAAATATATTTTACAAGTAAACTTTATTTTGACAAACATTCAACTAAACGTTTTATCTTTACAAGTAATTTACATCAGGCCTTACATCATCTATATCTTGCAAAATCTCTCAAAGATTATAAAAGATTTTTTTTATTCGGATAAATAGTAGCCGGTTCCATAGGAGCGTCGCCGGTTCCATTGGATTTATAAGCCGGTTCCATTGCTACAGTGTCGCCGGTTCTGTTCAGCTTTTCCTATAAATAAACTACCCTTTTCAATCCGTTTTTCATCACTTTTAACACACTTTTTCCACCATTTTTTCACACATCTAGATCTATAGGAATGCATCTATAAAACCCCATGATCATAATGCATCTAACTCTTATTTTTTTGTAAGTATACACCCAAAATGATTCACCAAATCAAGCATCGAGATCTTTCCAGCTACATCCACCAAAGCAAGAGTTCTTGTCATTTCAATCCAACACAAAGCACATACATATGAAGATCTATAAGATTAGAGATATCATAACAATCATCCATTTGAAGGCTTACCATCAATGTAAGTTCATTTAGATCACCATTCACTCATTTGCATTTATCAATCAAACACCATGTAATATGTAGAGGTTATGTGGGTTATTTCTTGCGGGTTAGAATATGGGTTTTATTGTTGTGTTGAAAGGGATGTTAGGTTGGTTCTACCTTGATCTAGAACTCGGTATTTAGCTTTGTACCGGATAAAGGGTAAGCGACGATGGGTTGGTTCTACCCGGTGTGTAAGAACTCGGTATTTAGCTTTGTACCGGAAAAAGTGTAAGCGACGTTGTGTAAGGTTTTCTCCGCCGATAAGGGAGCTTGTTGATCTAGTGAAGTAACTCTCGAGTTGGGTACTCGGGGAGTGGAGTAGGGCGGAGAGGAGCTCCGTGACCGAACCACTATAAATCATCGTGTTCGGTTTGCTTTCTTGTTTACATATCGTTATCTCTTTACTTTATAATTATGTTTGTGTTATTTTTTGATGTTTATGCTTGTGTTATGTCAACTTGTTTATTCTATGATTTCCATTATTTATATAGTCATTGACTGTATTTGGTACAATTCATATTAAATCCACATAGATCTGGCATTTGATAACAAAAATAGAGTTTTAAGATTTTAATCAAAAACGTATTCACCCCCTCTACGTTTTTCACAATTGGTATCAGAGCCACGTGACTCTAGTTTTCAAAACAAATGGTTTTCAAAACCGAGTACGATCCATGTATCAAATTATTCAAAAAGCGGGACTTAATATGAAAAGTATATCGTTCTTAGAAGTCTTGATTATTGTATATATTTGTTATACAAGCTTGAATAATGACTAAAATTTGCTATATAAGTCTACCTTAAAACCTCCCAAATGTTAAACCTTTTTGTCAGGTCAAAATATGCGTTTTTTGAAAAATCAATCAGACCGGCGGTTTTGTTCGCTAACAAAGCCGGTTCCATTTGGCAAAGGAACTGGCGGACCCGGTTCTACAGTAGGTTTTGCAATAAATTGATCAACTTCAAAAGGTCGTAAAATCTTAACCGTAAGTCCGTACGAGTCGTGCCACCT